>JAFIDM010029984.1:0-10630 GCA_023159025.1 Thereuonema tuberculata | reverse complement strand
TTAATACTGCCTAAATTAAATAGAAAAGAAAAATAAAATCTTAAATTCAAATTCAATTAAGCTTAAAATTACGTCGAATTTTAACACAGCTTATTTCCTAAAAACTACACTACATTGTATAAGTTATGATACGCTGATCTAAGATATTTTTCTGAAAAAGAAAAATTCTAACTTAAGGTTTAAAGCTAAACTAATAAAATGACTAAAGTTATCTAAATAAAAATTTCGCATTCGACTTACAAAATTTCAAAATAATTTTTCTTATTTTTACATATATTTTAGATTTGAAACTAACAATGATAAATTTACTGAATTTGACTGTACATTGAAATATATGCCTAATGTCACAATATATATATATATACTGTAATCCCTCGTTTATCGCGGTTAATGGGGACCAGAGCTCCCCGCGATAGTTGAAAATCCGCGAAGTAGGATTGCCCCCCCCCCCCCTAAGAATTTTCATAAATGTATCGGTACCAGAATGTTTACAATATATGTACAGTATATTTTACTTAAATCTTTTTACTTATAAAACTTTAATATTATATATTCACTCACTCACTCCCACTCGTAGAGGATTGAGGTTCACTCGGATGCTCTTCTGCTGGAGTCGCTGACAGTGTAGCTGGGGTTTTTATCTTGTCTGACTTCCTGTGGGTATGTACAAGCCTCTGAGAGAGCTGCTCTCTGTCTGGTAACTTAGGAAGCCGTTTCTCTCGCGCATCACGATGAAACAGGCTGCTTTCCGCAATACAGCCGCCGAAATGCCGGTATTTTTGAATTTTTATTTTTTGATGAATATTTTTGAAAAACCCACGATGCACTGAAGCCGCGAGACTTGAGGCGCGAAATAGCGAGGGATCACTATATATATATATTTATATATATATAAATGAAAATGGCTTACATAAATGAAAATGACATATAGCAATTTCAAGAAAAAGAAAATTATATTGATACTGCCGGGTACCGTCGCTTCGCTCCGGAACCCTTGCATATAAAGCATTAAAAAAAATATTTAGCAAATTAATATTGAGATCGGAGAATATACTTCCCAGCCCGTTACGGCCTTCTCCGCTTAACTCAGGTATATTGCGGGTGCACCCCACACACATGGGGTTGTCGCCACACACTTCATGGTCAGTTTCCCAGATTATTCCGTATCTCGTAATAATTTCGAAAAATCCGGCCTTATTCCTTGTCTATATCATGAAGGGAACTTCTGTGAAAATTTTCAGCCAGTCAGTGAGTCAGGACTTTTCTTTTTATAAGAAATTGCCCTCGCTTCGCTCGGCATCGCTTCGCTGTGCTTCGCTCTATTTCTTACAATTAGTTTGCTGTTCTAAACTTGGTATATGAACAAAACTACTATAATTTAAAATTTAAAATTTTTTTACAATTTTCAATCGCTAAGTGAAGATAATTTTTAGTTGTCGCACTTGATCAATTAAATATTTCAGATTTAAAAAAGCTATTTTGTCTGTCATTTGAATGAAAAAAAATCAAATACATTTTTGATGACGAAACATTATGTTTTATTACAAAACTTCATAAATAATATTTTTTGTGAAAATTCTTGAATCATTTTCCAAAAGATTTCCTTGCTCCGACGTTTTAGTAATTTGTAATTTAACATTTTGCTTATTTCTTGATCTCGTCAGTGAGACTTATAAATGTCCATGAGAAAAAAGAGCTCATTCAAAATTATTATAGCATGATCAAATGTTTCACCTTGTGATTTGTTAATTGTTATGGCGAATGTAGGAATTATTGGAAATTGTCTACGATTGAGAATGAAAGGCAAATTTGAATCGCTTGGTTTCAAGTCAATTCTTGGAATTGTTACTAATTCATTTTTGTGGGATTCATTGATGATTTTTGTACAAATCAAATGTTGATGAGAAGTTACAATTAGTCTTGTTCCATTACAGAAACCTTTCTTCGGATTGAAATTTCTTATCAACATGACTATCATTCCAAATTTTATGTTAAGAATATGAGGTGGCATTCGAGATAGTGTGAGTGAGTTAAGAAATTCAACTGTTGTTTGTTTTGTAATTTGGAAAATTTTAAGAATTTTCATTTTTACGTGTCTTCACAAACTTCTCACAAGAGCCAACATGAAATTTTTCCTATTTTTCCACGTATCTCGCAAACGCAGAATCGTTTCTGAATTACTGATACAACGCTTGATATAACTTTCAATTCAAATACTAACATTTTCTCAATATAATGTTCTCTTCCAACTTTTATACTTTTCGTTTAAATTGAGAAAAGTCAAAATTTGACCCTTTAAAAGGCGACGTCTTGGAAACCAAAAACTTTTTTCGAAAGATTTTTATAGCATTTTGTTTGTCTTAAAAATTTCTACATTGTATCCATTTTCATGACCAATCTATTTCTTATAGTTTGGTCACAAAATTGGAAAAACTTAGTCTTGTTTACTGTTTAACCATTAAACCTTAGACATTTTCCCACAGCGGATTGGCTTCGAATTTTGAAAGGAGGAGAGGTAGATACTACATCCAATCACCACAACCCCTAAGAAAAAAAGGCAGAGGCTCATTTTATTGAACCATAAAAAAAAATTAGTGTTACTGCAGATTAGGGAAAGTTCTATGAGGTAATGGCGGTATCAACATTGATCATAATGCTGGGCACAAGGAAAAAGGAATTAACCAAATACAAGCTTCAGAAATGAAATTTCTAAGACACCAGAAAGGATGGATAAGAACAGATTGAATCAGAAATGATTACTTAAGAAAGGAACTAAATGTCCTGGCAAACACAGAGAAAATAACACAATACAAAATGAAATGGATATTATAAGGTCCCGAAATAAAATTATTGAAAAGACATTACAGTACAGCAATATTTAAAATTTGTTAGTTTAGAAAGTAACTAACATATATATTCGTTTCGTTTTTCCGTTTTTTACCTCTTTTTGTGTCTGCTTTTAGTTCGATTAACAGCATGCTATTGCATCTTAAAGAACCTCTACGCTAACATCTCTTTAAAAAAAAACTCCCTTTTACGATGAAAATTGTATGGTAGAGCAAAACTATAAAATAAATAAATATTTAATAACCGCTTAAAGGTTTTATTGAATATAAAAGTTAATAATGTTTGCTACAAGTTTTAATAAGAAATTTTAAAATTGTAAACAGGTCATTCTGTTTGTGAAATATGAACTTTAGGGCCTTGGAAAGAGTCGCTTAACAGTTGTGTGTTTAAATATATTTTCCAAATAATTTTTTAATTATTGAAGTCTCTTCGACAAATATGTCATTGGCTTAGATCGAATTGAAAAGCATCGTATGTCTGTGTTTATATTACATCAAAATTTGAGGGAATCTTGCTTTGCAAGTTTGCTTAACTATCACGTAATAATAATGTTTTTTAGTTAATACGTAATAACATGCAATAACAACCGTAAAAAAGTTGTTTTTTTCTACATTCAAAATTAGAACTTTATGAAAAGATAAATACTGTTTGCATCAATACAATTTCGATTCGCTTTTTTAAAGGCACTTTTTTAGAAACTATACAATTTGATAAAAGAATATCTATGAATATCTGGAAGAGACGCTGTTTATTCTTTAGAAACCTATAGGAAAAAGAACAAAAGAAACAAAAGCCTACTTTCTTTAAAATCTTGCATTTTCTGTTACTTTTAAAAGTAGACATTAAAAATTGTTTTATCGAAGTGTTCGTGCAATTTAATATTAACTATATTTATGCAAAGTAAGAATCTAAAGGAAAAGCAAAAGGAAGAAATCGCTTTTTATTCTTTAATCTACCTAGTTTTCTTGTTACGTCTTTGTGACAGTAAACACAGATAACACTCAGAAACATACGTAGGATTTTATGAAATGACCTCAATGGATATGTCAGGGATGTCTGTATAATTTCTGTTAAATACAATGGCTTCGTTTTCTGCAGATACTGAAGTTGCGTGAAGACAATTAACTTTAATTACACTAAAACTCGCGGAGACATTAAGAAGATTAATAAGTGATTTAATATTCGTTGTTATTCGGCAGAAATCAATTGGTTTAACTAATATTATAATATAAAACTAAAACTACGACTATTTTTTCCATGTTGCGATAGTTTCTGGACAAAACCCACTTGAAAAAAAAATCAAATGTAAAAGTTAGTTTGTCTCTTGTCCATAAATACGACAAGTTTCAAGAAGATTCGTCCCGCAGATCAAAATTTATTAGAGGAAGACACTGAATGACTTGACGATCATCACTTTTCTAGGATGTTTGCTATAAACACCAAAAGAGACTAAAGTCTATTACTGAACTTAGACGAAACTAATACAATATCTCGATCATGGAATCTTAATGAGAATTCTTTTTATAGTCGTAAAAAAAATACTTATTTTAAGGCAACTTTTTATCCAATCTTAAGTTTCATAACGTAGTTTTGACGAAATACGCTTGTTGGATTTTATATAGTTTAAATTGCATTATTGAGTCATATTATCGTGGTACGGATGGTGTTAAGGAATGAGATGTAATCATTATTAAGTGATATATTGGTCTTCTTCTGATTCTGGAGAATTCTTAAAAAACCAAAATTATTTTAGGAAAAAACAACAATTCATAAGACTACAATGCTAATTTCTCAGCTTAGTTCTCATTGGAAAATGCTAGAAAATTTGATTAAAAATGGAAAATAATATTATGACAGATGCGTCTCCATTTTCTACTTTAAATTATTTATTATTACTAAATATTATTACTATTGCTTTAATTAGTTTCAGAAAATGATTTGTATTTTTTTATCTTACGTTAGAAATAAAATAGGTTTTTTTTTTAATGGATGTCATTGAAAAAAAAATCTTCACTGACTTTTCTATTTGAATGTTTACTTTCTCTGTCGATTTGTAGGTTTCTGTTTTCCGCATATCGCGTGAAAACGGCTACCCGGATTTCCATAAAATTCCGTAAGCGTCTTATTTACGGCTCAGTTTAAAAGAATTATTTTATTCTAACTTTCTTTTTTTTATTTTTTTATTAATTTATTTAATTTTTCTTTGTTGATGATTTATCCAAACTTTTAACGAATTAAAATTCTACTATAAATGTAAATTCAGATCTGTAGGGTAGAATTTCGTCTCAGATTCATATTGGGAATGGAAAAATAAATTTATATTTGAAAAAATGTGCATAAAAATAGCGAAGCCCTATTGTTTTAATTGCTCACAAGTTTTAAAATTTCCTTATTTTCTACATAAAACGTATTATCAAAATTCCTTTAATTCGATATGAAAGGTATACTACAGCCACTGTAAATACCTAAATAGCAATGAGAGTTCACAAATAAATTTCGTTAAGGTTTTGGTTGATAATAATTATTGTAAAGTATTTGACGATATAAACGAAATACAGTAGATCTCCTTACTTTTATAAGAGAAAGTTGTTAGTAAAATTCTTTGGCGTATCTCTATCATTTAAAGTCTTAACTAAACACTGCATCCTTAAGACTGGGCTTATCTAGGAATTAGTGAGGAAGGATCTTTAGAAGTTATTCTATATTATATAAAACATCCACATTGACATTATACAATGGAGAAATTCACAAACAACTTACAGAAGATTGAGGAGGCTGTCTCTCGACGGCGAAACGTCGTTAAGTTTTACTTTTTTTTGTTGTGGTATAAATTATTCATCATATTCAGGTTTATGGCTTCATTTTTGCATCCAATATTACGCAGTACACGTAAAACCCTATTTTTAATTTTTTATAACTTACAGAAGATCTTTTCTATTTCATTGGTTGATATCGAAACCAGCAGTTCACCATCCAGAACTTTGTTTAAGATGTCTTAGTAATACAATATAATTAATAAGACATGCAAAGAATATTTTGGGAACCTAAATAACAGAATCGTTTTCCTAAGGGTCGTGGTCTTCCCTCTAAACTAACAATGAAATGCTTTCGAAGCAATCTGAATGGAAAGTTTTATGTAAATTCTATTTACCGATGTACATTGACTGGTCACGCTGTTTGGTGAGGTGTGATATTTGGAAGCCTCAAGACAAATCTTTATGTATTGGCAATTGGTATTCATTTCTTACTAAATCTTATTTAAACGAATCTCCTGTTTTACTCCACTTTTCGTCACCGTAGTTATAAAGTTTGAAATTTCATTGTCCAGTTCCGTAAGCTTGTTAACGAAAAACACAAGAAACTTGTAATTATCCTTTAATCTTTAGGAAATACAATTAGATAATTGGAGATTACTTTTTCAGTTAGTGTGCTATCACTGCAATAAAGACCACAGAAGAATCTGACAGTGACGAGCAGAATCCGCATGAGGGTTTTTAATATGAAAATGTTGGCAGTAATTCGTAAATTTGTCATAAATTTCTGGTTCATTGAATGAAATGTTTGTTCAATCTTGGTCAACCGGTCGAAATCTTATTAAACATTAATTTCAAAATAAAAAGCACGAAATTCTGTTTTTTTTTTACACGAAATTCTGTTTTAATCCTCAATATGAAGTAGCTATAATTTTTTTACAATATCCTTAGTGTGCAACATTTAATATTAAAAATGAATATCTTGTAAGATTTCATTGAATTTGTAACATTTGTTGTTCGTCTAATGCTTTTGTTCAATAGAAAATGATGTGATGGAGAATTTCTATTCGATAAGTTATTCTGTAACTTTCGTTTGTAAATTTTTAAGCGTATTTCATTGGAAAAGCTAAATTTTGCCGACGTCTACTTTGTAATGACGATATTAACTTGATGCAAGATATCTTAGAAAAGACATATAGTAAACTTCCGATTTTCCGCGGAATTGGGTGCGTGGCAACCCTGATAAGCGAATTCCGCGGATAATCCGAAATTGAATGAAAATCAACACAAAAATCCTTTTAATATGTTTTATTTACATTAAAAATTAATGTAAACAAATTAAGGAACGACCTTTCAGTACGCATGCGCTAGTTTAGGGGGGGGGGGGGGGGCGTTACCCTCTCCGTATACAACTACACCTAATATCTCAAGCGTCAGATGTCAAGTTTTGTTTACAATAACTCTCAACTTACGTGAATGAAAAGAATGTAAAAAACAAATTTACAAAATAATAATAATAATAATAAAAATTAGGTTGGTGGCTTATTTGACAAGTCAGCTGTCTGACATGTATGTGGAGGGGGAAGGTTCTCCCGTAATTTAGTGTAACCTGTCGGCTTAAGCTCCGCCCACAAGGTTGTTCTTTAAATTCCTTGTCTATAATCGTGTTCACTTGCTTTGTTAGCCTCTTTTATTGTTTACCTTATTCTAGATTTAATTTTTTTTAATTCCATAATTTATTGTACAGTGAAAAAAATGGAAACAGGAGAGGTCCGAGGATAATCCGCCCCCAAATAATCCGGAGTTTACTGTATATTGATATCTCGTATTTTCTTTTGTAGCATGAATGATTACTTTCCAATGAACTTAAATGTGGAAGAGCTTAGTTAGTTTCATGTTACCATAAATCCTAAACCTTTACAGCTGCCAAAAGTAGCTTTCATTTTCTCACTAACCTTGGGAAGGTATTAAGCTATAGGCATTTTAAGTGTTTCTGTTAAAATGTCTTTTTACCAACGTATTTTTCTTTTTTATACACATTTCAGAACTAACTAGTTTCTAACTAATCAGATCAAATTTGGTGTTTTCTTTTTACATTTTTTTTTTTTCACGTGAGTGCAAGACTTCAGAGAAGTACATCGAAAAAAGATGGCTCTAATTAGGATATTTGTTCTCAAGATCTATCCTTTTGTTTTTACTTCAATCTCTCTATTTGAGTTACATTTGAGTTCCGTTAGCAGCTCAAGACACTTATCAACAGATGCTACAGAAGTGCTCCAAAATTTTGACTAGTTTTTTTACTGGCTTCCCTTCACATTTGCTCCAATTCATAGTTTATTAGACTAATAAGATCAATTAATTTCACATAACTATTTTACAAATCTTTGATGGTATGGAAAGAAACAGGTATCTTATTGCAGGTAACTAATTCAAGACATAATTTATTTCAGATTATTTCGGATCCTGTTCCCAGTCAGCTGAATTGTTCTGATGCTTATCTGTAAAAAGAATTTTGTGAGAGAAATGATTAATACGGTACATTACAATGTTCTTACCGATGAAGATTAGAAGATAGAGAAATACATCATTTCAAAGAGGAAAAAAGCAGCAGGGGTTTTTCATAGTGAAAAGGTCAGCTTTGCATCACTTAGCAAATCGCGAATGGATTGTTTAGTCAACTAAAACGTAGATATTTTCCCACAGTGACTTGTCTTAGAATTTTGAAAGGAGGAGAGGTAGATACTACATCCAATCACCACAACCCCCAAGGAAAAAATTAGAGGATCATTTTATCGAACCATAAAAAAAAAATCAGTGCAGATTAAGGAAAGTTTTATGAGATAATGGCAGTATCAACATTGATCATAACGCCGGGCAGAAGTAAAAAGGAATTAACCAAATACAAGCTTCAGAAATGAAATTTCTAAGACTGGAGAAAGGATGCATAAGGAGTTTACTTTCTAAAAATATATATTCGTCTCGTTTTCCGTTTTTTACCTCTATTTGTGTCTCCTTTTAGTTCGATTAATAGCTTGCTATCGCATCTTAAAGAACCTTTATGCTAACATCTCTTTAAAAAAAACTCGAGTTTCCGATGAAAATTATAGGGTAGAGCAAAACTATAAAATAAATAAATATTTATAATCCGCTTAAAGGTTTTACTGAATATAAAAGTTAATAATATTTGCTACAAGATTTAATAAGAAATTTTAAAATTGTAAAGAGGTCATTCTGTTTGTGAAATATCAACTTAAAGGCCATAGAAAGAGTCGCTTAACCGACGCCCCCCTGAGTACTAACGATATAATTTTTTAATTATTTAAGTCTCTTCGACAAATATGTCATTAGCGTAGATCGTATTTTGATTCAATTCAACATTAATACGATTTTTTATATAAATGTCTGTGTTTATATTACATCAAAATTTGAGGGGAATCTTGCCTTGCAAGTTTGCTTAATTATCACGTTACAATCATGTTTTTTTCGCTATTTAAAATTAGGACTTTATGAAAAGATAAATACTGTTTACATCAATACAATTTCCATTCGCTTTTTTATTGATACTTTTCGAAACTATACAATTTCATATGGAATGGGTAGGAAGAAAGGTTAAGGAAAACTTACAAAAACAAAGTAAAGACACAAAGCATATGATCTTCGCAGATGACATTGTAATATGGGGTGAGAAAATTGTTGACGTACAGAGGGAATTGGATGAATGGACTCTACAACTGAAACTAGTGGATCTTGAAGTTAGCGAAGAGAAAAGTGAAGTGATGGTGGTGGGACGGGAGAAAAACCTGGAAAGGGATATCTGCATAAACAAGAGGGCATTGGAGATCACAGATAGTTTTACTTACCTAGGGACCGAAATAACAAGTGATGGTAGAGTGGAGCATGAAATCACAAGACGGTTGGAGAAAGGGGGAGAGCTATACCAGGGAGTGAGACACCTGATATGGGATAAGAAAGTCCCAAGGAAGGCAAAAGAAATAATCTATAAAATGTATTACGTGCCTATAGTCACATATGCAGCGAAGACATGGGTGATGAATGCTAGAGTCTGGAGTAGACTTCAAGCTGGGGAGATGAAGTTTCTTAGAGGTATAGTAGGGAAGACTCGATTAGATAGAATGAGAAATGAGGATATCCGGGAGGAGTTGGGGGTAAAAAGTTTGAGGAAAAAGGTGGAAGAGGGAAGGCAGAGGTGGTTCGGGCACGTGAAAAGAATGAAAGATGGTGACTCCTAAGGTTTGGCTTGAGTTAAAAGAAGGAGGGAAGAGACCAAGAGGGAGACCGCGTAAGCGATGGCTGGATGATATGAAGCACAGTCTGGAAGAGAGAGGCATCCCATGGGAAAGAATATGTAGAGAAGAGGCTTGGAAGAACAGGGAGAGGTGGAGAGGCTTAGTTAATTCCTAAACCCACAGTTGGTGGAACGGGAAAGGATATGTATGTATGTATGTACAATTTGATAAAACAGTATCTACGAATATCTGGAAGAGACGCTGTTTATTCTTTAGAAAGCTATAGGAAAATGAACAAAAGAAAGAAAAGCCTACTTTCCTTAAAATCTTGCATTTTCTGTTACTTTTAAAAGTAGACATTAAAAATTGTTTTATCGAAGTGTTCGTGCAATTTAATATTAACTATACCTATGCAAAGTAAGAATCTAAAGGTAAAGCAAATACTTAAGTTGGGTGAAGACAATTAACTTTAATCATACTAAAACTCGCGGAGAAGATTAATATTTTCTACGACTTTTTTTTCCATGTTGCGATTGTTTCTCGATAAAAACCTATGTGAAAAAAAAAAAAAAAAAAAAAAAAAAAGCATAAATAAAAGTTAGATCATTTCTTGTCCATAAATACGACAAGTTTCAAGATTCGTCCAGCAGATCAAAATTTATTACAGGAAGACACTGAATGATTTGACTTTTCTAGGATGTTTGCTGTAAACACCAAAAGAGATTAAAGTCTATTACTGAACTCAGACGAAACTAATACAATATCTCGATCATGGAATCTTAA
>JAFIDM010029964.1:50648-75149 GCA_023159025.1 Thereuonema tuberculata | reverse complement strand
GAAAGAGATAGGAAAAAAAAATAGCCTGATTAGTGCATCCACAACAGCGTAACTGTTGGCTTCGATCATACCAGTTTATAGGCGGTGTTAAATCGTTCTTTGCTGGGATGGAATAGAAATAGACTGTTTACAGGGTTGTGGCTTTGAGAACATTAGTAGTGGTTTGGGCTACAATACTTTCGACAGAAAGATTATCACTTCTCCGAGTTGACGGAAGAGGGCGTTATTGATTTCCAGGGAGGAGGTATTCTATTTGGCTGAACAAGCAGACAAAGCAAGATATTGTATCACGATTTTAGGATCTAATAGACAGAATAGATTATCGGCGACGACGTGAGGGTCATTCGCTCATACGGATCATCATCTCTATCATTAAACTTAATCTTTATATTCAATTGTGATCGTTAATTGACCATTGCGACACGTTTACGATTTAGGCCTAGCAATATGGACAGTAACAGATTACAGTTTGCCAAATCTGTTATTGGAGTTAGGACTAGAAGCTTCGAGTTTATTACTTTAACGGTATTTTAGGCTTTATTTTAGTTCTTAAAGATTTAGAGGGACATGTAAAGAAGACTGAACGTAGAAATTATACTTTTGACGAATCAGACTCGCTTCACAGGAATGATTATCGTATTGAAGTTCGTGGCAGAAAGAGATAGATACAAATTTATTCTTCCACGGCGTTGTGGTCTGTAATTTCACTCATAATAATGTTCCAGGAAATTATTAGTTCTCTGTAATGCCAAAAAAAAAAAAAAAAGTGTGTGAGCTGGTTTCATAGATGTTCATTTGTAATTTTATCGAATAAAATACTGTCGATTTGCCTGTCTATTTTTAACAAAATCAAAAGCAGTAAGAAACATTGTTGTAGTTTAAAGCAGAAGGCGGACGGATACTTGTGTCCGTTGAGTTAATTGTTTAATCGTAACTTTTGAATTATAAGTAACAAATAGGATTTATGCCTATATAAAATGGCATAATGCTCAGTTGAGGTCGTGATACCAAGACAGATCTAAAATAAACTTAAATCAGCTGTATACCATCGAAAACCGAAATCATAAATATTACTACAGATGTAACTGAACTTATTAGATTCATGGTATTTCATTCCCTATTATGAGTTAATTGGTAAATCTGAAATATTTGCATTTACGTTAATCTTTGTTGCATTGTTAAGTACAAATAATTAGAAAGAAAATTTGAAATAGAACTTAGAAACTCAAAATGAAAGTGTTGAAAGAATGTTTTTTTGCCATCTTCTGTTTTCATTTGTTCCAGTTTATCTTGAGATAAACATCTATGATACCTTTGAGGCCTTAAATAATGTTTATTTTTTCCAAAACTTCACTCTAAGCGAGAAAAGTTATCTTCCTGTTTGATCTTAACTCACCTGAGACACTCTGCTTCTTGCTTCACATATGGCTCATAAATGTTCCAATTTCTTTGAATTTATTTCGTCCAATTCCCTCGCCGCCCATTTAGTAGTTTCCATTGGACATACCGTTGATATTTACTTCTACTTTTAACGTTTATTATTAATGAAAGAGTTACTACATTTCAGCGCCGTAACTTGCAAAGTTGAAAGTTATGAGTTAACACTATAACTCAGAATTTTGTTACTATGTTGAACTCTTCTAAACTTTGTCTTTATTTTAATTAAGAGTTCAGCACTTGTTCTTTGTATGTTTTAATATAATAGCAATGACCTCAGAAATATTGATGTAAATGTTTGTTAGATGCCGTTGCTAACAAAGTTATCATCTAAGTTCTTAAACTTATAACTGTTTTCGTGACAGAATAAACAATGCTTCACTAAAAATCTTTGGAAACTTACCGTATCCATTGAGAATGTTTATTTACTTGTGTTGCTTGAGATTAAATTAAAAAATAAAATTTTCATGTTTTTGTATTTCTTAATAATGTGAAACTATATAATAAATTACCTTAAAGTATCCGGCGTTGCCCGGGGAGGGGATGGCGAGGGGTGGGGTTCACCCCTTTTCCACAATTCTACCACATCAAACTTTTCGCAATTGTTGAAGAAAAATGTTTATGTAGTTGCGATTGTCGCCACCAGGGCCGTTATGTGGCATTATTTCAGAGATTTCACCCCTTTTCATCGTCTTGGGGATGGTTAAATAGATTCCAAAGGTAGCCTACATTTTCCGCAGGGCAGTACAAAATTTGGTTCCGATATCATAATTAACTGTTTTCAACTGAATTTTATTATCCTTCAACTGATGTAAGGTTTATATATATAAAAGTCAAAGTTTGTATATTCTCTGTACAATTTTATAACGTTGTAAAATTGTATAGAGAACATACAAACTTTGATTTTTATGTATGTAAACCTTATATCAGTTGAAGGGTAATAAAATTAAGTTAAAACCGTTAATTATGACATTTTACCTATAAATTAAATAAAATGTCTTTCAGAAATAATGGTACTATTTGAAAAGAATGTTGTTTGAGAGTGGTGCACAGTACAGTAGAGGAGACCGGGATCATTTGGCATAAGAGGCAAGTTGGCACACAGCTTCTATTTCCTGCCACCGTGTAGCTAGAGCGCTGATATCTTGGTAGTGGGAAGTGTATGTAAAGGTGCACCATCCACTGTGACTTTAGTTTGCTTGGAAGCGTCACGAAGGAAGTGACCTTGTTTCATCGTTTTTCTGACTGGTGAGTAAATTTTTTCATCGTAATTTTTTTTGTTCTGGTGAACATGTAAATTGAATTAAGGTACTGCTGATGGCGGTTCTCGAAAGAGTGGATAACTGTGGTTGTATGCATGTATCATAATGTTTTGTTTCTGATGTTTGGGATTGTGTGGTATCCATTTTGTTTTGCAAATCCCTGTGTGGCTAGTTGTCATAGTTAGATAGGGGTCATTTGGCATAGCTACGACAAATCGTAAAAAAGGGGTTTTGCCAACTCGCCCCTAGGGGTATGCCAACTAGCCCCGCACCGGGGTTAGTTGGCATAGTTGCAAGCTTTTAGGAAAAGTGTTTTTTGGGTTACCTAAACACGGATTTAATTAATGGGCCCTACATAATTTTGTAGTCAAAAAGTTAAGCTATCCTACACATTCACCAGAATCCCCCTAAGTATTGCAGAAAAAAATAGAAAAATCCAAAACCAAAATCTACGCCAACTAGCCCCGGTCTCCCCTATAATAAGAATCACGGACGGAAGTACAGTGTTAGCTTACAGATGTTCAATATGTCCGCCTTTATAAACTGATTATCTGACTGAACACACAAAAAAGCTGAACGATCCAAATCTAGTAAACATTTTTGCAGCTTTTGATAAATTGTCGTCTCTAATTTACCGAGGAAACATGAGATTGATTTTTAATTTACTCTCCACCACTCTCTAAACCAGAGTTGATAACTTGATACCTTTTGAGCAGTTTATTTGGATTGAAAATATATTTCCTTCAGTTTCACAAAAACTTAAAGGAATTTCTTCTCTCCCTTTTTTTTATTAATTTTTGTGTAAATTGCTTTCATTGACAGCTCATATTGGCGAAATGTCATTGTGAGAGAGAGAGAAAAAAACAGTTAAACAAAAAGAAAAAGATCTGTTGATATGTCGATTTCCAATAATGTTGGTAACATTTTTTTGAACCATTTAATAATTCAATTAAGGTTCCCAAGACAGCCAGATAATTTGAAGAAATCCGATTCAACCTAAGAAAAAAAAAAAAGAGGGGGGACATTGGAAAAAAAGAAATTCCCCACTTATCGGAAGAAAGAAAAAGAAAAGCTACAATCGATAAAAAGTTCCAATGCACAAATGAAGCCTTGAATGAAGACGATTGATCTACAGGGGAGCTAAGTGATGATTAAGAAACAAAATAAAAAAAATCACAGTCAAAGAAAGAAAATTGGATAAATTATAAGTAGGCTTAATTTTATTACAAAAAAAAAAGAAAAAAAAGAGCTTTTTTTCTTCTTTACCTGAAAGAAAATCTTTAATTGAATGAGTATGCGAAGTCTTGCTTGAAGATAAAATTTCACAGTTTGTTTGTCTGTTTGTTCTCTCATCACGTTAAAACGGCTGACGGATTTTCATAAAATTTGCTAGGTATTTATGGTCCAACGAAATAGTTTTTGGTATTTCTGGTCCTAAATCCCCTCTCTAAATGGACCGAAATCCCCCTCTAAACTTACTGGACTGATTTTCAAGAAATTTGGTAAGATGGTTCTTTGTGATTCAACTTACAATATAAGATGATGATTTCGCTCTTTATTCCCTGCCCCGTCGTCCACAGAATTAATAACTTTGCACGTGTAGCATAGAATCAACCAAATGATAGCGGAATAAATACCTAGTGATAATTAATAACTCATTTCCATAATGTCAAATATCCTGTTCACTGGCAGAACTACATTTATTATTTTAATTTTAATATGTCAGTGAAAGAAAGCGCCTTTATTTCTCGAGAATTCATGGAAGTTTAAAAAAACGTTTTGCTATTGGCTGGAGTGATTGTGACGTCAGTCTACTGTAAACAGAGGAAACCAAGCCAAGAAAATAATAAATGAAATTACTTGTTCTTCTATTCTGTTGTAATTAATTTTCATTTTAAAATTTTATTAATAAATTTTAATAACAAATAATAATTTACAAAATGCAGTTTTTCAATCTCTTGAAATTTTTATGACTACAATTTACATGATGGTAAATTAACAACTAATATTTTTAATTATGAGCATTAAATCACAGAAAAAATTTTTTATTTAAAAATAATTATGATAATCAGTTATATCACATATTGTTATCTACTTTTCTTCATACATAACGGTAGTCGTGGTTATAACAACTAGAGGTCTGCCCGTCGCTTCGCTCCGGAAACCTCGTACATGTCACATAATTACAGATCAAGAATCGAAACCAATATTGTATTTATTCTAAAAACCACATGACATCAAGTAAACTGCAACTAAAACGAAAAGTAAATTAATATATCTAACAAATATATGCAATACAATTATTAATTCACAAATTATAGAATTTTTACCTGTATGCAATACAATGTTTGCAGTTCGAAACAATTTCTCTATACACAATATTTTTGGGTTTACATTATGAAATATTTTCCTTTTCTGAAAGAATTCTGATGAGTTGACCATGCAACAATGCACCTGATAACGCTTCCATTGTTGCTGACGTAATTAGCAACTATCTGTTCGATCCTAAATGTAAGAAGATGAAAGCAAGTAATTTCTTTGGAACATGTAGATTGATTTCTGAAATTAGAATTCATTACGTAATAAGATATTAACTGAAAATAATTTCAAAAAATAAGAGAATTATCAAAGTTCAAATTCTAAAGCCCCGCGAACACCATGCAATTTTTCAGCAATTTAGTCGTCCGATTTTGACGTCACGAGCTGATATAATCAATAAACGGGCTCAAAACTGCTTGTGACGTCAAAAGCGGACGACTAAATTGCTGAAAAATTGCATGGTGTTCGCGGGGCTGAAATTTAGCAACTTTGAAGTATCCTGACAAACACAGCTTCCAACTAAATAACTTTTCACCCTGAAGTTTAAGGAAATAATTAGTCATCAATATACCTGAATAACTGATTGTGTATTTCATTTATTGATATTTAATTTCAGCACATTTGATAGCGTCATTAATTTTTTAATTAATTATGCATGATCCATAAAGCACCGCGGACACCATGCAATTTTTAAGCAACTTAGTCGTCCGATTTTGGTTGTCACGAGTTGATATAGACAGTTTTGAGCCCGTTTATATGCAACTTGACTGCAACTTTTGTCATCCGACTCGAGTTGTTCGTACACCTGCAACTCGAAAAATTGCATCGAAATCGCTGGGAATTACCCAATCACAGGGCAGCGTTGGAACACATCAGTCGTGACGTCACAGCCATGGAAGAAATGGCGGCGAAAATGATATTCGCCGATTCGATACGAAGACATGCTCATACTCAATACTCATACATGAATATCAAGAGTATTGCGATTTTCTTTCATGCATAAATAAAGTTTATACTGAAATGCAGTGATTGTATGCGGCAGAATTTATCAGAGAGGTTTCAAAACCTCGATTTTTTTCGGATTTTCCACATTGGGTTTGGGAAACGCATTGCATTATGGGATTCCTTCTATCACCGCCGACTTCATGTCGAGTTGCATGGTGTTCGGGGTTTCATAAAAGTTTATATCAACTCGTGACGTCAAAATCGGACGACTAAGTTGTGGAAAAATTGCATGGTGTTCGCGGGGCTTAATGTTGACGAGAACATGTGCTTTCAACGAGCGGTGATTTTTCAGAATGTAGATGTTGTTACGTGAATAATAGTTATACACTATTAATTCCAAAAATTCAAAAGGATCGTAAGCATTCGAGATATTCATTTTCCTTACTTGAAAATTATCCTGACAAATAGCGAAGATTTCGGACTGAAATATATATACTATCTATCCATGCATTACTTGCTCGAATTCTTATTTTTTTCTTTCAATTTAATTTATTTATTTATTTATTTTTAAGTTGCACTAGTTCTAGTTTGTACACAAAGCTAATATATCATTTGTAATTTTGTGAAAAATTTCCACAGATATAATTTACTTCCATTTATACCTGTGACTTAGTCGAAAACTATTGCTTGATGTAAACGCAACAACTAAGGACAACCGGATGTTTACTGTGATATGACGTCACAACTGAAACAAAAATGTCAGCTAAGCGTTTTTGGTGGGCATGGCTAAAGCCTCTCTTTCCTAAAATTTGGGTTCAAACAAGAAAAGAAAAAAAAATACACCAGGTATCATAAAATCACTGTACTTGCATATTTAAGTAAGAAATTTGTTTTAGGAATTAACGCAATTATGAAAATCCTATAAGTGATTCCCCATATTATTAAGATAGATTTGTCTAGGTATAACGATAGATAGAGGTAGAGATACTGTCTAATAATATCAACTGGAATAACGGTATGGATTTTAGGGAGAATAAGGAAATAGCATAACTGAACAGTCATTTGTTTTTCCAAGCTCCATTAGGCTTATTTTTAGTCTATGCGAAATTACATTTTTTTCCTTATTTTTCGCGCCTGTGTGTTTAGGCGCCGAGGGGTCTTTCTTCTGGATTTTTCTAGAATTCTCTGCGTATGATCTTGGATCATTATTCGTCGGCTCGGAGACGTCATTTCTGGGAAGTGGATGGAGTTTGTTTGTCAGGTCGAAGAACGATTTCACTATAAAAGGAATTGGTTGAAATCGAAGGAGGGATTTCATGAGAGCAGACAGCTTAAACTTCAATGATTTTCCATTGTGTTTGGCAGAGAGAATCGAGAAACCCGTTGTCACGTGACACTGGAATCGAAATGAATGTTTGGATGGAGATATAGCTGTCATGTGACTTGTGGAATGAAATTGCTCTTACAGAATAATGTCGTCGTACGTCTCTGTTGGAGTCGAGAGGGCCATTTCTCAAATTCAGTCGTGTTTCCATTCCCTAATCTCCAAACCAGTTTAAGTTTAGCGGAAATTAACAAATTGCAGCGGAAAAGATACAGAGTTTGAGGCTGAAGTAATCTCATGATTGGATAAATACTATCGAGGATTGGATAAATGTTACAACTCTAACATTTAAAACCTACGTATTTATGGATTTTAGACAAGAAATTTAGACGTTAAATTATTGTGAACACAAGTTAATTGCAATATTTTTCTATCTATTTTAAAATAAGTTCCAACTTGCCTACGATCAAAATGATGTTACAATGCATTTTAATTCCTTGTATATTTCACGTTATTATAGGCTAAAACAAGTAAAACAATTATAACTGGTGTCCCAAATTTCGAAAAGCATTCATATAAATGTCATTTACATGTGATCCAATTATAAAGTGAATTAGAAGCAGGAATTGAATCTTAAATCTGCTCTTAAAAATTTCAGCTTTCTGAGGTAATAATCTCTTGATTTATGATGATGGCTTTATGAATAACGAATGACTGTTTTTTTATGACCTGCTGTGGCATTTGATTCCCGCCAATCTAACAGGACTGGAAAGTTTGACCTAGTTCAGACTACGAAATCGAACACATATATGGAAGAATATCTAATTTACGTGAGTTCAGAGTTTGAAATTTTGATAAATTTTATCATAGTAGATCGCTTTTGGTTTTGATTATAGCAATTGTTTTAAAACACTTTGTTTTTTTCTATTTTCAGTTGATTGTTAATGGTAAAAAAAAATTCAAAATCAATTATTTATAATAAATTACTTAGAATTTAGTAGATCTTAAAAGACTTACAGTCAACGCTGGGAGACCAAATTCCATAAATCAGATTTTAAATATTAAAAGCAGCAAATAAGTAGAAAAGACAAAATTGAATCTATTAATATAATGAGAGATTAAGACAGATTTTATTAATATCTATTTTATTTATTAGATTATATTAACTCCAAAACAAGTTAATTTAAAGAAATTAACGCCTTATAACTTAGTGTTTTATAATTTTTCTTCTATATTCACAGAAATATGAGTCTCAATAAGCCAATGAATTTGTATGCTTGTCTGTGTAAAGGTTTAACAAAACACCTTTGTTACCTTTGATTGTGAATAAGATGCTTATTTATTCATTACATTTTGATTCATAAATTTATCTTTAATTTACAACATTGTAAAGCAGCAGAATTTATAATCTGTTTTCTTAAGAAAATGATGCTTATGAACTCAATTAGTCTGTATATGTATGTGTGTATGCTTGTATGCCCTTTAACTTTTGAACCTTTATAATGATCTTCTAGAAACACTGAATGTATATTTATATGGACAAGAACGATATACATTTATATTAAAAAATTCTCCATGTTAGTGTCAGTTGAGAAATTAGAGCGTAAAGGTAACAAAATTCCGCATAGAAAAGCGTTAGAACTGTAACAGTGATGTTTAACAATAAGTGTTAATTCTTCAGTCATCTACTGATTTCCGCGCTCTTTAACATAATCAAAATAAATCGAATCTAAACTTATATAAGCAATTCGGATTTAATTAAGTTTTTCAGAAAAATTGGAGCTTTCCATAATATAATTTTTAATTTTATAATTTAAAGTTAATGGGACACAATTTTTCTATGTGGTTTTCACGACTTTAAAAAACAAAGAAGAATAAAATAAAAGTTAAAGACAATTTACTAAGGAAAGTAGACGTGCAGTCATTCAAGAATTTTCTTGTCTTACTTTTTAAATAAGGAAATAATTATAGTAAAACAAAAAGTCCACATACCAAAACTAACGAATACAGTAGTTGCTTTAGTTTTGCTGAAAAAACATTCCACAAATTTATCACAAATTATCAAAAATCCAAGTAATTTTAATCGAAACAAATTATGCGCGCGCAAAATTGGATGAGATGGCGGAGGGATACGATTCATTGTTGTGTTTCAGTGGAACTTCATTGTTTCCATTAATAGACCTTTTTTGTTTTACCGACTTTCTGTGGAACTGTTTATCATCTTCAGGCGCCAATTTCTTGGATGGAGAAACGTACGGAGAAATTTCCAAATATAAACTACAGGTGTCTCTGATCCACATGAATACACGTCAGTTTTAAGGATGATCCGTTGTCTGGTACAAAAGCTAAAGAATAACATAACACAAATGTAGAAACACAAATACAGAAACACAAACAGACATAATGGTTTGATGCAACTCGAATTAATTACGAAAGGACTTATAATTAGTCGTTGGCGTATCAATGGGGGTTTGGAGTGTTCCACGACTTATCCGCTTGTCCGAAAAATAAAGAAATCCACCATTTTGCATCTTTAAAGTCATTGTGTTCTTTGTATTGACCCCTCCCCTTCCCAAAATGAACGTACCTTTTTATTTTTGTTATTGGTTAAAAGATCATCGTAATCCACCCTTTCTAAATTTTGGGCCCAGTCTCTGCTAACAGTTTATCTTAATTTATCTCCCCAAGCAAAACTAAGATTTGTGAATGAATATCTAACTTTAAATTGAAACTTTTTGTTAAGCTTATTTGAAATTAGCTTAATAAGTAAGCATAAGAGGTTAGAATTGCTTTCCATTATAAGGTCGGAACAAAGGTTAGATGGTCTTTTATATGTAGAGGCTTTTTTTATAGTTCCTTTGTTCTGATGAGATTACTTGAAACTCAGATGAATGGTACTGAGGTTAACAGTGAAAATCCATCTCTGTGTGACTTAGTTCTACCACTCCCATCTCTAGTTATGTTATCTGAATCTTTATGATACAATAAACATGTATTAAAATGTTGGCTTGGTTTAGAACATAAAAAGTGTTTTATTTTGTTTTTTTGGTAAGGCTTACCTAAATATATAGATTATCATCATTGACCATTATTCGTCTGAAATTCCAAAGACTCAAGTAGATGTAACATTTGATACAATGATAACAAATAGTTTCCTTAAGGTGTTAAAAGTAGGCCTATCCTTACTTTAAAATGTTCATTTTTTAAGATATGTAAACTATACAAACAAAAACATTTATTTTTAATTGATAGACTGCTAGACGGGTGTCCATAGCTTTGCTTCTGAAGCCTCGCATTTATAAGAGAAACAAATATTTTATTCATTCAAAAAAAATTAATTACGTCAAGTAAACTAAAAGCTAAAGTCAAAAAACGAAACTAAAATGAAAAACAAATTAGTGTTTAAATTATAAAAACTACATTCAATATAATATCAAAATCCGTTTGTAACAGTCCGAAATGTGCGCAGTTGGGTTGATCGTCCGATATTGCATTGATGCGGACAGAGTCAACCATGCAACAATACTCCTGTTTCCTGCAAAAGCGGTTGCGAATTGTTGCCAAATTCCTTTGTTGAGCGAATGTACTCACTGATTTTTTTTAATAATACAGTTATCTGCTGAAGACAAACAATAAAAAAGAAATTAAATCCACGTTAAGTACTGCCTAAATCGAGTTAATTTTAATCATATCAAAGCGCATGCAGGAGGATTATTGAACGAATTAATATATGTTATTAGAAAGCAGTAAAGAACCATTGTTTGATACATCGGAAGCGCAGTGGTGCCTCAAAGGAAAATATACAAAATGAAAAACTCCCGAATGAAAAAAAACCAGTGAGAAAATCCATGTGCCAGCGAGAGCGGCCTCAATGAATTTTTTTAAAGCTGCAAAGACTTCAAACTGCACATATGAAATGTTAAAAAAAAACAACAATGGATGAAACCAAATTATTCACAAGTAAACAGCTGTTCCAGGATGTTACTTGTGAATAATTTGGTCTTATCCATTGTTGTTTTTTTAACCATTGTTTGCTTCTAATGTTTTTTTTTTTTTTTTTTTTTTTTTAATCATTTTTTCTTTTTAATTTTTTTTTTTTTTTTTTTTTTTTGCATGAATATTATCACTGTTTAGAAGTTATTACAGAGAATATGCATATAAACACACACACGCATGAATTTATTGAGGAAAGTAAGTGGAAATCAAAAATTGGTTGTAAATGATTTTGAAAAATAAGTGAATCAAATCCTCATGGTATTTATTCTGTTTCTTTTTTATCTTTTAACGAATACATGTGAACTTTTTAGTAAATTAAGATGTGGTAATCATATCAAAACACAAAATAATAAAATACTGAAAGATTATTAACCGTTGTTAAGACATTGTTGGTTTGTTTCTATGATTTCGTAAGGGCATTTTATCATCTTCATACGTCATTTTCAAACATGGATCTGCACCGAGAAAGTTTCAAAAATAAAAATCACTTTATCTCTTATCAAAAAAAGGAATGCTAATTTTAAAATTGTTTTGGTTCATAAACAAATATTTTGTAAAATTAAAGATACATAAAAACGCAAAGATAAATTTTTGAATCAAAGCCGTTCCGGCACAGCCTTGTGGTCTAATATCTAATCGTAGCCAAAGGCAGAACTGTCAAGAGCCTGGGCATACGAAATAATATGAATTAAAAGCTTTAATATAATAGATACTAAACATTTTATTCTTAATCAGTTAGGTGTTTTGTTATTTCCTTGCCTTTCTGATCACTGGGAGAAAGAGATTACTTCCGCTAGTTGTTTACATAATTAATGCACATTTTTAAAAACCACACGTTTCTAGTTTGTTTGTTTTTTAGGCTTCTGATACAAGTATCAGAAGCCTTAAAACCTCGCTTTATCCGTCTGTCTGTGGACAAGTATCATTAAAATATCATTAAATTATCATTAGCAACAATCACAACAATCGAAACAATTACGTCTTTTGCATGCGCAACAATCACATTTATAATAATAAGGAAATTAAAGCCATATCTTTTCTTATTTTAATTGCGCATATAAAATTCTTAGAGGCTGCCGGAGGGCAGCACAAGAATTTTATTTACTTTATTTTTAATGTGTATTTTGTTTTTAGTTTAGTTTTTCTGGAGGTGCCATTCCCATGCCTACCATATCAATTATATTGTCTTATACGTATCAAAAGCCGTTGCGAAGCATTGTGATTGGTTTACTAATCGCTGTCACTACCTTGTTTCATTAGAGATTGAGATCTACGACAGTCTACGATCGAAAAGAGTTTCCTGCAAATATATCTCTATTTTTCCCAAGCCTTTTTTTTTTTTCAAAGAATTAATGAGTGAAGAACTGATGACTGAACATTTCAGGACGTTGTTGGATAATGTTTTTTATAATTGTGTAGAAGACGTTGCAAACAAATAGAGTCATAGTTCAAAACTGATATTGACATGAATCCTCTGTATCTGATTTTCCTCTAGATCCCAATGAGTTAACCTGCGCGTGAAAAAAATTCTATAAAAATCAAATCCATAGAATAGAAATGTCGTGTCGGCGTGGCCGAGCGGTCTGCCGTGCGGCCGTGTGTCGGCATCCGGGTTCGATTCCCGGCTTGGTTGTTTCAATTTCCTTTCCAGTGTTTGTCAGCCTCTTCTTCACTTTCTCTTCGGTCTGAAGTCATTCCTTAAGGATTTCCTGAGGAAGGCAACGGGAAACCACCTCAGTATCTTTCCCTCGTCCGTCTTCGGAGGATAGAATAGAATAGACCATGCCTCTCACCAGATTCTTTTATACATATCCAACAATGCAGGATATTAAAAATGCGCATGGTTTGATTTGATTACAGTAAATTGGACTTAAGTTTGTGATTTAATAATTTTTTAGGAAACGGAAATTTTAAAAGTACAGTTTGTAATCGATAATTTACACGGATGGATACTTTTCCTTCATATAGCTTTCACGACTATTAAATACAAAGAAAAATAGAATAAACAACGTTTAAGGAAAGTAGGCTTTAAGATCTTTCTTGAATTTCTTACAATTTTCTTATTTAGACGAAAGCACAAATCAAAATACAAATGCAAATTTGATTTCATTTAAATACAGAGTATCCTGCATGTAACTTCCTTTTTTCCCCCAAGCATTTTCACAGAGAATAAATGATTGAAGACCAGATTATTATTTAATAAGCATGACTCAGCATTTTCAGGACGCTGTTGGAGAATATTTTTATAGTTGTTCTAGGAGACGTTGCTATGATTTTAACATTCACGTTAATATTATGGAACCGATGTTAAATCATTGAGAGATCGATTTTTTTAAAAAACTACTGTTGGTTATGTATAATATTATATCACAAAAAACCGTCTCTTGAGAAGCTATTTTAAAGTTTTATGCATTTTTTTTAAGTTATATTTTTCCTAAATTACCTTTATTAAATCATAATTTGATTCCATTCCAAAACTTCCCAAGCCATTGCCAAAAGCGCGTTACAAGACATTTGTTTGTTTTTATTCTCGTGTCTTTTCATTGTAGAATTAAAACCTCATCTGCGCCAAAGCAATTGCTTCAATTCAACATATCTTCTTCTCTTTTAGTGGCGTAATTTTCACTAGGAGAAGCTGTTCTTGTGTTGAAGCTCACTTGGCTATTGGCTGTTTGCCCATTTCCTCTCTGGAGTCAGTCGGAGACAAAGGCGCTCTGACACCATTCTCAATCGAATATCGGAAATCGTTGTTTTTTTAATATGTTCCACGGTTTTTAATTTAAGTAAAACCTAGAGTTTTTTACATTTTAAAATATTTTAAACTTTCTGGATCACTATAAGAAATTTGGCGAATAAATTAAGTTTAAAATGAACACAGTATTGGAAACGGTATACAGTGTAACTCGTAAATAATACAAAGCAAGGAAAAAAAATAGTTTAAGAATATACACGAACAGCAACCCCGGACCTGTTTCATTTTCGTCTACTTTCCTCACAGCAAATCAGAACTCATATTATCCGACATCTCTTCAAGTCATAGCTTTCCGGTTAGATATCAGTTGTATTTGTCCATTTTAAAGTTTGGATTGTAGAGGGAACGACGGACGGAGGGACAGACCCTTCTTAAGAGCCTGTTAACTACCCCTGTTTAGTGTAGGGTAGCTAAAAATCCTAAATTTGTAATATATATCAAATATAAGCAGTCTAATTATGTGTATAATATTACAGTTATGCTTGTGAAAATGCACCATAACGAGACGAGCATTTTCCCATGAAAGCAGGAAGTTCCTGAAAGACCTTGAAACCTACTTTGCTTAAAAATATTTCGTTTTCTTTATCTTTTTTAAATATTAAAATCTGCAAAATACTTAATTTGTCTTTATCAAATTAATTTTAATCATATTTCAGCTACGTAGACATTAATAGGAATATTAAGTGTATTAACATTCCTTTGAATGAAACATAGATAAGTCCATTGTTTTGGGAATTATTTTGATCTCGAGCTAATTTGTCGACAAGAACCCACATGGAAAAAAAAAAAATGTAAAATTTAGATCTCTTGCTCTAAAATGTGCATACCAAATTTGAAGAAGATGCATTCAGTAGTTCAAAAGTTATTAGCATATAAACACATACCACAGACTAACTGATTTGATGACCCTCAATTTCCTAAAAAATGAAAGCTGGCTGGTTCAGTTTTCGACTGTCTATACATACTACCTACTTTTATCCGCTTTATAGCTTAGTACAGGATTGATTTGGTGTATTGTTTGTAATGCTTCGTAGAGAAGTACGATTTGAATAAAAAAAAATTCGAAAGGCAATTTTAAGTCAAATTATGTCTGTGTATCAATTTATTTCCGTTGCGCTTCAGTTGTTGTCAAGATAACCTATTTGTCCTTCGAGAGGTTTAGGAAGATAGGAAGGTTTAAGTTCTTAAATGAAGATTCCATTGATATTAAAACAAACTAGAACAGAATCAGCCAAGATATCATGACATTCAATATTTATTACCAGACATCATCCGAGAAATATAAAAAGAAACTAGACTTCCAGTCATTTTTTTATTTTTTTTATTATTACGACGCTTTTATTAAGTCACATTTTGGTTTCCGGGTCAAATTTTGTAATCAATTTATAAGTCACTTTCCAACGGTCAATCATCGTGAAATTGTCCACATTTGTTTATCTCTTGATATTTAATTAATTATTAATATATTAATATATGAACTATGTGCGCCATTAGTACCGAGCCCAGCCGCTAGGCCCCGACATATCTAACTATCTATCTAATCAAATACTATAAAACCTGACAAATATTGAAAAGGCTAAGGATTTTAATGAAATCCAGAGGTTTACCGTTTTCGGATGCGATACAGCGTTTTATCCAGATATGGACTTCCAGAAAATTCATTTAGGGACTGCGGCCTTAGTTCCAGGTTACGCAATCCTTCTCTGACGTCGGTCTCCATTTCGTCCGCGGATATATCTGAATGGAAGTTCTGCAACGTGTTTCTTCGATTTTTTTATTTATTTTATTCTTAACAAATTCGTGTTCTGTCCGTTTTAGTTGTAATAAAATAAATAATTTTTTTGAAAGGGAAAAGTTTTTCCTATTTTTATTTTTATTTATTTTTTATTTATTTAGTTTTTATTTATTTTGATCTTTAAACATAGTCTCCATTTTGTCCGAATGAAAGTTCAATGGATGTGCCTTTTATAAAAAAAATAAATAAAAATGGATAGGTAATTATGAGATGAAGCCGAGATTACAGTACCAGGCTATTTTGGACTATGGCCGAGTTTTGACAAGATGGCTGCCTTGGCGCTACTTTTAAGGTATGAATTGTATTTTTTTCTTCAACTAGCAAAAATACCTTCGCTCGGGTTTCAGAAAGAGTTGTTGTGATGTGGATGACAAAGAAATTGTAATTGTGAAATCACTTTGAAGGTTTTCCAGCTCTTGATATTACAAATTAATAATATATTCCTTATAACTTGATAAACCCTAGATATGAAATTAATATCGAGAAAGGAGAATATAAGACTTCCCACCCGTTCTGCCCTTTGCCACACACCCAAGGGCGAATATAAGGGGTGGGGTGTACCGTAATCTGAATTATTTTAATGAATCATGCATTTATGCAATAATGAATTCAGTTCAGTTGCAATAATGAATAACTCTGAATATGAGCTGCAAAACTGATATAAAGTATCATGGGTATCTACTTAAAATTAGTTAACCTACCCTTATATTAATGTTGCCCCCCCCCCCAAAAAAAAAAAAAAAAGAAAAAAAGAATATTCTATATTCGCCACTGCACACACCTATGAATTCAAAATTTCCCCAGTTGGTAAAAACATCACGTGATGAATACAAAGTAAAGTTAGATTCTGATTTTGTAACCTAAAAATCCAGTAAAGTATCCTTCAGTAATTTTTTTTCCGTCCTCCCACCTGTTTACACCCCCTCCTCCAATGAAAAAAAAAAGACAATTCATTAAAGCGGTTTCGGAGAATCGCATACCTTCAATAAGTTCCCCCCCCCCCCCCCTTTTCCCCTTTTTCACTCAATTACGATCCGAAAATCGAAAATTTTCTTATCTTTTCGATATTGACAAAGAAATTTCATGTGTTTTGTGTTTAAAGCAGTTTCAGAGAAATGTGTACCCTTCAAGTTTACCCCCCCCTATTTGGTCTGCAAGCGGGTTTTCTTTGTTCTTAAATTTATTCCCCCCCCCAAAAAAAAATGTATTTATTTCAAAATAATAGAAAAAAAAAGAAAAATTCATAATCATAAAGAATGAAAGTAAAAACAAGGAAAAAAAAGGGAGCATAAAAAAGAAAAAAAAAATTGCCTCCAAGTAGATTTGAACCCACTAACCATAACTTCACAGGCCAGCGTTTAACTCCACAGCAACAGATCTACTAGATAGACAGTAGTGAGTTAATAAGCCATACTTGAAAATTATACAAAAATCGAAGGGGATCCAGGTTTTAATTGTAGCTTGTTATTTCCGCAGGATCCTAAAGAGTAATTCTGAAAAGTTTGGTCCAGATCGGTCAAAGGATCAGGAGTCACAAACAAACAAATACACACACACATCCTCCTTTATATATATATATATATATAGCCGGACAGTGATGTGAAATTGGAAGAATGCCAATACAAATTCAAATCACTGTTTCTGTGAAGATACAATCAAATTTACCTTTACGTCATCAGCGGCACAAGTGTCAAAATTGTAAATGATTGCTTGAAATCTTTACTTTGCGAAACCCGAAGAGGAGGATGTGAGTTTTGCCCATTATATAGATAGACTGTATATATTTATAAGGGGCATTCAAAAAGAAACGAGCTCGAGGCCTAGGAACAGAAACAAGTAACGGTACGTCAGAAGTATTGGCCCTGGCTGTTAAGGCACTTGTCCCCCTGCAACACAAGGCGGTGAATGGCTGTCTCGTAAAATTCCCGGGGCTGCATTGTGAATCAGTTCCGCAAGTACTGCATGACATTGTCGTCCGAAATGAATAGTTTGCCCCATAGGTGAGCTTGCCTGTGGAGCAGAATGACCTCACAGGTGAGCTTGCCTTGGGAGGTCATTCTGCTCCACGACAATGCAAGGCCCCATATCACGGCACTCTTGCAGAAATTCAAGTGGGAGGTTCTCGATAACCCTCCATACAGTCCAGACCTCTCACTCTGCGATTACGCCATTTTTTTGGTCCCCTACAAAAGGCCAAACCTTCGCCTTGGACGACGATGTCATGCAGTACTTGCGGAACTGATTCACAATGCAGCCCCGGGAATTTTACGAGACAGCCATTCACCGCCTTGTGTTGCAGGGGAACAAGTGCCTTAACAGCCAGGGCCAATACTTCTGACATACCGGTACTTGTTTCTGTTCCCAGGCCTCGAGCTCGTTTCTTTTTGAATGCCCCTTATATTATCAACATTTGACACAGTACAAAGACAAAAAGAACACATCTTTGACTGGAGTTATTGAGCAACTCAAGTCTAATCCAGAGATCTAAGAATTGTCCAAGTATCTTCGTAAAATATAAGTTCTGTCTGGTAATTATTTTTTTTGCAGGTCTGTTATTGAAATATTGTAAAGTTCCAAACTATTAAAGAATTGTGCAAATTCCTTTGATATGGCACCAAGGGCACCAATGACAATAGGAATCACAGTGATACGGTTGTTCCACAATCGAGAAATTTCAATTGTCAGATCTCTGTATATTGTGATCTTTTCCTATTCTTTCTCAACAATTCGTGTATCTCCAGGTATTGCTACATCAATTAGAAAAACACATTTCTTTTCTACTATTGTTATGTCTGGTGTGTTGTGATCCAAATGACGATCAGTTTGTATTCGGAAATCCCAAAGGATTTTTACTTCATCATTTCCTAACACTTTTTAAATATTATGTTCCCACCAGTTTTTGGAAACTGGGAATTGATATTTTTTGCATAAATTCCAATGGATAATATTCGCTACTCTATCGTGACGCCTTTTGTACTCAGTTTGAGCAATTTTGCTGCAACCACTGACAAGATGATCAATAGTTTCATCTTTTTCTTTGCATAATCTGCATTTACTGTTGTTGATGACATGTTGTATTTTGGTTTTCATCACATTAGTTAATAAAGCTTGTTCTTGTGCAGCGAATATTAACGCTTCGGTTTCTTTCTTGATGTAGCCATTTTGAAGCCATTGCCAGTTTCTGGAATTGTCAATTTTTCTTTGAATTTGTTTTATATATTGCCCATGGAGTGGCTTGTTATTCCAGCTGTCAAATCGTTGTTTTATGATTTCTGTTTTGTATTCCAGTTTTGACCCAGTAACTTTCAAGAAATTTTCCTTATTATTATTATTATATAGATTTTAACTAGTGAAAAGTAATGAGGTTTGCAGGTAAGCTTATTTAAAAAATGGTTTTGCACGATCTTTTACTAAAAACTAACCCTCACCTGGCTAACTGCGATCTGTGAGTATGCATCATTTATCCCTGCACGGATGTATCCTTACGAAGACTGTGATTGGCAGGTACCGTATTCGCCGGCTTAGTTAAAGTCTCAGTCTTCAGTTTTCCACGTAAAGCTGTTTTAAAGCAAAAATTCTTCACAGCAATAAGAAAAAAAAGACCTATCTACTAAGAAGTTACCCTAAACTAATTGTTTTATGTTTACATATAATTTTGTGTATGTTGAACTTTAATCACATAATTTTTAATATAAAGGATGAGCATTTTTATATCAAAAGCTAATTTTATTATTGCAAAATCCATCGAAGGACACAGCTTCGCCTGTCTTCTGCGACGCTGCCGCAGAAGATGCCTTGAAGACGGCATGGCTGCCACGATCGCGGAAAGTGGGCTGCGGAGAGTGGCTACTTACATCAATCAATCAATCAAGTACTGTAAACGAAAAATTATTCGAAATTTTATTCGAAACTTGAAAATTAGCCTAAGGATTTTCATGAAATGGGGTGATATCTACAGTTTTGGGGGTGAACATTTATATTCACTGACCTGGATCTACAGTGTTGTTAATTTATTTTCGTTTCATTTGCATCTTCTTAAATTCGTGTTCTGTGCGTTTTTATGTGTAATAAAATATTATTTTTATTTTTACCTGTAATACAATTTACTTAATAATAATTTTTAATTTTTTTTCTTTCAAAAATGCTGCCCCATTTTCCCGAAAGGAGGTTAAATAACCGTATAGTGTTCTTTATTTTTGTTTTATTTTACCCAGAGATGTTTATCGAGATGTTTGGAGCGCAATAAGTAAAAAACTGTTGGGCCAAAAAAAAAAAAAAGGCCAAATTTGATGTGTAATTGAATACATATAAATGTAACTGTGATGAATTAGTTCTTTGGTTTTCAGAGTATTAGCATTTAATATTTAGATTCCATACAATGTCGTATGTAAAAAAAAAAATAATTGTGCAATCGAATTCAATGTGACGAAATACTAATGAGATAGAACTTATAAATAGTTTTCATGATTATTTGTTTTCCTATTACTATCATATGGAGAAAGTAAAATAGATTCTGCTAATTTTATGCAGTCTTTCTATTTGTTCTGTATCTTTTTCTGTCTTTTAAATATTAAAAGGAAGTCTCTCAGACTTAAAGCGCTGTAATAATTTTGGTCTTAATAGATCGTCCAATGAATCAGGAGGGATTCAAAGAGGTGGGAAATAGATTCACTTTACTTCCCCTGCACTACTTAGTTGAAAGCTCTGGCAAATCCTGTCAGATCTTTCTCCTTCGCCGGAATGACCAGTTCCTCAGAGAACAATAAGCTATTCCATGGCATCGACGAGTTGGAAATGACGGACTTAAATGTTATATCGTGTACAGGAAAACTCGTTCATTAGCTTCGCGTTTTGTTGCTTGTCTAAATCCCGGCTGGAGAAACTCAATTAACGAGTTTTCGCTAAAATGAAGAACTGATTGATGAAAATGATCGAATAATTCTTTATAAAAGCCTTCGTCTTTACAGTGTAATATAGAAACATGGCGACTGCGCAGGCGCTTACTACATCTTGCCCTTGAGCATCAAAAAAATACTCTTTACTAAAAACAGTTGCACGGAGTACTGAAAGCAGTGCTCTGTCAAGCGATTGATATTTTGTTCCTTCATGTGTGACGGATAGAAAACGCGTTTGGAACTTAAAAGGGTTAAAATTTAAAACGCAATTTTAAATTGGAATATGAATGTCAGGCTGTGTAAGATCACGATAACCCAAAACCTAACTAACCTGAAATTTAAGCGGAAAATGTAAGTAAGGAGCTGTGGAGGAAAACTGTTAACTTTTTTTTGACTGAACAATGTTTTTATTTTTTTATGCGCTCAAATATGCTTGTATTCGAAAATTGACCAGCCAACTATACTTATTTATTTTTTGGTTTCCATGCCTATCTTTCATCCTGTGGCTTTCCTTAGGCAACAATGTATTCGGCAAAATAGTCTACAATTACCATCCTTTATTAAGTCAATGGCATACAGCAAAAAAAGCTGGATTATTGGAACCGTGGAAATATTTATTGTCAGTACCTAATATCATTTTCGGAAAGGCTTACAAAATAATGCCTTCTATTCTTTTTATTTTAAAGAATTCCAAACTTTTTGTGATTTGCTAGCCCCTTTCAACATTATGCCTTATCTCGAACTCGCATCCGTATTCCAAACAAAAAAAAATCTTTAACTAAAATGCCCAGAAAAAAAGGAAAATTAGTTTGATGGGGCCATTATTGCTGCATAGTCTGAATGCCCTTCGAAAACTCCCAAAAGATTCGTAAACTATAACCTCTTTTTCCAGATACTTTAGGTCTCATCTTATTGTTTTTCACTATCCCATAACAAAACGTGTTTACCTGCAACGGTCGAGATTTGAATTTTTCAGCATCTTTGCTGTTATCACTATGGAGCGTTGTTTTCAAATTTTGGTGTATCAAAGACCCCGAAAGGGGTCACAGGAAGCCAAATCCAACTATGTAATGAATATGACAACAGACTTGTCAATCCAGTTTTTTTTTCCTCCAATACACGAAAATAAATCTAACGTAATGTTGATGTCATAGCGTCATTCGAACAATGTTATTCGTCAATCACTTGCGGAAAAGAATTAAAACACAGATAAATTCTTTAAGCTACTATGCACAGATTATCATCATTAGGAAAGCTATATGCTAAATTTTTTTTTTAAAAATTGGGAAAATTACTTTTAATAATGGACCGTTTAAGTGTGTCGTCACAACCTACGTCACAGTTCAAAGAGGCTGTTGCTAGGCTCGGATGCTAGGGTTTTAGCATTGAAATTAGTTACGAACAAGCAGGTGTTTGTCTTGGTTTTTCTTTGAGAAAAGACCAAAAAAAAATAATAAAAAATTATGAGAACGCATTTTAAGACTTCTAGAAAGCCCACCTTAGGGTTTTTTTTCCCTTTCTTTTGTGAATTTTAGGAGAAATATTAAGATAAAACAAAATAATTAATGCTTTTAGATAGTGTCAAAAGCAAAGCGGTCCCATAATATGCACAATTTTATAAACAAAAGTAGAGTGAACCTAACCAGCGTTTACAGTGAACCTAATGGACGCTTACAGCAAACCGGAAGTTGGGGGGGGGGGATCAAAGTTGTTCGCTTCCGATGAAGAGGAACACAGCGATAGACGACCCCAATATCGACCCTTCTGAACACTTTGGTGGTGGCCATGTTTTTGCCAGACAAACGGCTGCTGAGATATGATAAAAGCAAAGCACCGACCTTTGACCCTCCCCCACATCCGTTCAGGGAGTGTTCCTAGAGGTCTGATTTTTTTGGATGTGGTCACCTATATTTTGATCCTGAACACAATGGTGAAGGTTTCATTCTAATATATCTAACCGTTTGGCCACTACAGTGTGTGACATCCAGCAAGCATCAAAGCAAGAGCGGTCCCCTATGTTTTACAGGCAAGCTGTAACCTAGGGACCGCTAAAAAGCAATATTTATATTTGTTTTTGAGGTTCAGACTGCCATAGATCACAGTTACCCGATGTCGAGAGCTTGTGATTGGTTAACGCAAAAGCCGCTCTCCAATAGCAAAGAACCATTTTGACGAACTGAAACTCATTTCAGACATAGGATTATAGAAGAATAAATAATTTTATATTCGCCAACAATTATAAAATTCTTCTTCTACAATCCTACTTCTGAAATGAATTTCAATAGGCCTACGTCAGATCGGTCCTTTGCTATTGGAGAGCGGCTTTTGAGTTATCAATCACATGCTCTCGACATCGGATCTATGGCAGTCCGAACCTCAAAAATATACATAAATACAGCTTTTTTTGTCTTAATATTTCTCCTAAAATTCACAAAAATAAGGAAAAAAAAAAACTAAGGTGGGTTTTCTTGTAGTTTTAAAAATGCGTTCTGATAATTTTTTTTTTTTGGTCTTTTCTCGAAGAAAAACCAAGACAAACATCTGCTTGGTCGTAACTAGCAACCGAGCCTAGCAACAGCCTCTTTGAACTGTGACGTAGGCTGTGATGACACCACGTAAACGATCCATAATGACACTCGTAGTAATTACTTAATGTTGTGAATGGATACAAAAATTCTAGATTTGATTAATATTAAATATCGATTTAGAAAACAACGCTAAAAACTGAGCCAAAAAAAAAAAATCACAGCGCGTCGTTACCTACCTTTATTTTATGCATATTTCATACTAATTCAAATACATGATTACAAATATTGCCATGTGTTCAATCGCTTAATATCACATTAATCCGAGATTAGTTTTTTGAAAATGAATTGTTGGATAAGGACTAGTTCTCGAGAGTAATAACAAAACAAACAACGTCGTTGTAACTCCGGCAATGATATCACGCTCCCTGTAAAAGCTCTTGCTTTACACTGCGGATGAGTTCACGTATCATTGTATGCCTTTCAAACACACGAGATGAGCAAATGCAAAGGGCGGTGAAATTGGAAGTGAAGTTGTTTGAAAGGTGAAAAGTCAGAAGAGAATCCACAGCATTGACAGCCAACTTGGAGCCTTTATAACAGCCTATGATATTTCTGCAAAAAGAGAAAATCATTGAGCTGGAATATCAGGTTTTAAATTGCCTTTCTTGTTTTTAGTAATTCTTTATTATAAGCTTATATTTAAAATCTAGGAATGCTATGTTAATAAATTTATAGTGTAGTATTTGTAGCAAGGCAGAACTATGTATTTAATAGACCAAAAAACCGAGCAGCAAATATCTCAAGATTTCACTTGTGACAAAAATTTTTAGTTGTGTGATTTCTACGAAAGAGTATTTGTTGGTTTGATCACCAACAACTTATATTGTTGTTAAATTTAAATTTACAACTTTGCTTAATATCCATCGGGGAAAAAGGAAAAGGGAAAAGTTTTTTTTTTAAATGCAGTTTTAAATTGAAATACTCTCTGCTGAAATTTAACATTGAAAATCAAATTAAACAAAGAATAACAATAAAGATATAAGAAGATTGACGTTTACGCAGGGAAACCCTGGTTAAAAGATAAAGAAAAAAAAAAAAAAGACGATACGTATGGGCAAGAACTGATGGCCATTATCAAAGTAAAAGGACAATATTTTTTATATTTTTTTTCATTCCTGTTGTTTTTCATTAATTAATTAATTATCAATATTTATTCATTTACTTTTCACGTTTTCTTTCCACTATTGT
>JAFIDM010029964.1:0-50548 GCA_023159025.1 Thereuonema tuberculata | reverse complement strand
GAAAGAGATAGGAAAAAAAAATAGCCTGATTAGTGCATCCACAACAGAGTAACTGTTGGCTTCGATCATATCAGTTTATAGGCGGTGTTAAATCGTTCTTTGCTGGGGTGGAATAGAAATAGACTGTTTACAGGGCTGTGGCTTTGAGAACATTAGTAGTGGTTTGGGCTACAATACTTTCGACAGAAAGATTATCACTTCTCCGAGTTGACGGAAGAGGGCGTTATTGATTTCCAGGGGGGAGGTATTCCATTTGGCTGAACAAGCAGACAAAGCAAGATATTGTATCACGATTTTTGGATCTAATAGACAGAATAGATTATCGGCGACGACGTGAGATCATTCGCTCATACGAATCATCATCTCTATCATTAAACTTAATCTTTACATTCAATTGTGATCGTTAATTGTCCATTGCTACACGTTTACGATTTAGGCCTAGCAATATGGACAGTAACCGACAGTATTACAGTTTGCCAAATCTGTTATTGGAGTTAGGACTAGAAGCTTCGAGTTTATTACTTTAACGGTATTTTAGGCTTCATTTTAGTTCTTAAAGATTTAGAGGGACATGTAAAGAAGATTGAAAGTAGAAATTATACTTTTGACGAATCAGACTCGCTTCACAGGAATGATTATCGTATTGAAGTTCGTGGCAGAAAGAGGTAGATACGAATTTATTCTTCCACGGCGTTGTGGTCTGTAATTTTGCTCACAATAATGTTTCAGGAAATTGCTAGTTTCTCTGTAATATCAAAAAAAAAAAAAACTTTCTATTTTTTGTGTGTGTGTGTGTGTGAGCTGGTTTCATAGATGTTCATTTGTAATTTTGTCGAATAAAATACTGTCGATTTGCCTGTCTATTTTTAACAAAATCAAAAGCAGTACAGAAACATCGTTGTAGTTTAAAGCAGAAGGCGGAAGGATACTTGTGTCCGTTGAGTTAATTGTTTAATCGTAACTTTTGAATTATAAATAACAAATAGGATTTATGCCTATATAAAATGGCATAATGCTCAGTTTAGGTCGTGATACCAAGACAGATCTAAAATAAACTTAAATCAGCTGTATACCATCGAAAAACGAAATCATAAATATTACTACAGATGTAACTGAACTTATTAGATTCATGATATTTCATTCCCTATTATGAGTTAATTGGTAAATCTGAAGTATTTGCATTTATGTTAATCGTTGTTGTATTGTTAAGTACAAATAATTAGAAGAAAAATTTCAAATAGAACTTAGAAACTCAAAATGAAAGTGTTGAAAGAATGTTTTTTTTTGCCATCTTCTGTTTTCATTTGTCCCAGTATATCTTGAGATAAACATCTATGATACCTTTGAGGCGTTAAATAATGTTTGTTTTTTCCAAAACTTCACTCTAGCGAGAAAAGTTATCTTCCTATTTGATCTTAACTCACCTGAGACACTCTGCGTCTTACTTCACATAAGGCCCATAAATGTTCCAATTTCTTTGAATTTATTTCGTCCAAATCTCTCGGCGCCCATTTAGTAGTTTCCATTGGGCATACCGTTGATATTTACTTCTACTTTTAACGTTTATTATTAATGAAAGAGTTACTCCATTTCAGCGCCGTAACTTGCAAAGTTGAAAGTTATGAGTTAACACTGTAACCCAGAATTTTGAGTTACTATGTTGAACTCTTCTGAAACTTTGTCTTTATTTTAATTAAGAGTTCAGCATTTGTTCTTTGTATGTTTTAATATAATAGCAATGACCTCAGAAATATTGATGTAAATGTTTGTTAGATGCTACTGCTAACAAAGTTATCATCTAAGTTCTTAAACTTATAACTGTTTTCGTGACAGAATAAACACTGCTTCACTAAAAATCTTTGGAAACTTACCGTATCCATTGAGAATGTTTATTTACTTGTGTTGCTTGAGATTAAATTAAAAAATAAAATTTTCATGTTTTTGTATTTCTTAATAATGTGAAACTATATAATAAATTACCTTAAAGTATCCGGCGTTGCCCGGGGAGGGGATGGCGAGGGGTGGGGTTCACCCCTTTTCCACAATTCTATCACATCAAACTTTTCGCAATTGTTGAAGAAAAATGTTTATGTAGTTGCGATTGTCGCCACCAGGGCCGTTATGTGGCATTATTTCAGAGATTTCACCCCTTTTCATCGTCTTGGGGATGGTTAAATAGATTCCGAAGGTAGCCTACATTTTCCGCAGGGCAGTACAAAATTTGGTTCCGATATCATAATTAACTATTTTCAACTGAATTTTATTATCCTTCAACTGATGTAAGGTTTACATATATAAAAGTCAAAGTTTGTATATTCTCTGTACAATTTTATAACGTTGTAAAATTGTATAGAGCACATACAAACTTTGATTTTTATGTATGTAAACCTTATATCAGTTGAAGGGTAATAAAATTAAGTTAAAACCGTTAATTATGACATTTTACCTATAAATTAAATAAAATGTCTTTCAGAAATAATGGTACTATTTGAAAAGAATGTTGTTTGAGAGTGGTGCACAGTACAGTAGAGGAGACCGGGATCATTTGGCATAAGAGGCAAGTTGGCACACAGCTTCTATTTCCTGCCACCGTGTAGCTAGAGCGCTGATATCTTGGTAGTGGGAAGTGTATGTAAAGGTGCACCATCCACTGTGACTTTAGTTTGCTTGGAAGCGTCACGAAGGAAGTGACCTTGTTTCATCGTTTTTCTGACTGGTGAGTAAATTTTTTCATCGTAATTTTTTTTGTTCTGGTGAACATGTAAATTGAATTAAGGTACTGCTGATGGCGGTTCTCGAAAGAGTGGATAACTGTGGTTGTATGCATGTATCATAATGTTTTGTTTCTGATGTTTGGGATTGTGTGGTATCCATTTTGTTTTGCAAATCCCTGTGTGGCTAGTTGTCATAGTTAGATAGGGGTCATTTGGCATAGCTACGACAAATCGTAAAAAAGGGGTTTTGCCAACTCGCCCCTAGGGGTATGCCAACTAGCCCCGCACCGGGGTTAGTTGGCATAGTTGCAAGCTTTTAGGAAAAGTGTTTTTTGGGTTACCTAAACACGGATTTAATTAATGGGCCCTACATAATTTTGTAGTCAAAAAGTTAAGCTATCCTACACATTCACCAGAATCCCCCTAAGTATTGCAGAAAAAAATAGAAAAATCCAAAACCAAAATCTACGCCAACTAGCCCCGGTCTCCCCTATAATAAGAATCACGGACGGAAGTACAGTGTTAGCTTACAGATGTTCAATATGTCCGCCTTTATAAACTGATTATCTGACTGAACACACAAAAAAGCTGAACGATCCAAATCTAGTAAACATTTTTGCAGCTTTTGATAAATTGTCGTCTCTAATTTACCGAGGAAACATGAGATTGATTTTTAATTTACTCTCCACCACTCTCTAAACCAGAGTTGATAACTTGATACCTTTTGAGCAGTTTATTTGGATTGAAAATATATTTCCTTCAGTTTCACAAAAACTTAAAGGAATTTCTTCTCTCTCTTTTTTTTATTAATTTTTGTGTAAATTGCTTTCATTGACAGCTCATATTGGCGAAATGTCATTGTGAGAGAGAGAGAAAAAAAACACAGTTAAACAAAAAGAAAAAGATCTGTTGATATGTCGATTTCCAATAATGTTGGTAACATTTTTTTGAACCATTTAATAATTCAATTAAGGTTCCCAAGACAGCCAGATAATTTGAAGAAATCCGATTCAACCTAAGAAAAAAAAAAAAAGAGGGGGGACATTGGAAAAAAAGAAATTCCCCACTTATCGGAAGAAAGAAAAAGAAAAGCTACAATCGATAAAAAGTTCCAATGCACAAATGAAGCCTTGAATGAAGACGATTGATCTGCAGGGGAGCTAAGTGATGATTAAGAAACAAAATAAAAAAAGTCACAGTCAAAGAAAGAAAATTGGATAAATTATAAGTAGGCTTAATTTTATTACAAAAAAAAAGAAAAAAAAAACTTTTTTTCTTCTTTACCTGAAAGGAAATCTTTAATTGAATGAGTATGCGAAGTCTTGCTTGAAGATAAAATTTCACAGTTTGTTTGTCTGTTTGTTCTCTCATCACGTTAAAACGGCTGACGGATTTTCATAAAATTTGCTAGGTATTTATGGTCCAACGAAATAGTTTTTGGTATTTCTGGTCCTAAATCCCCTCTCTAAATGGACCGAAATCCCCCTCTAAACTTACTGGACTGATTTTCAAGAAATTTGGTAAGATGGTTCTTTGTGATTCAACTTACAATATAAGATGATGATTTCGCTCTTTATTCCCTGCCCCGTCGTCCACAGAATTAATAACTTTGCACGTGTAGCATAGAATCAACCAAATGATAGCGGAATAAATACCTAGTGATAATTAATAACTCATTTCCATAATGTCAAATATCCTGTTCACTGGCAGAACTACATTTATTATTTTAATTTTAATATGTCAGTGAAAGAAAGCGCCTTTATTTCTCGAGAATTCATGGAAGTTTAAAAAAACGTTTTGCTATTGGCTGGAGTGATTGTGACGTCAGTCTACTGTAAACAGAGGAAACCAAGCCAAGAAAATAATAAATGAAATTACTTGTTCTTCTATTCTGTTGTAATTAATTTTCATTTTAAAATTTTATTAATAAATTTTAATAACAAATAATAATTTACAAAATGCAGTTTTTCAATCTCTTGAAATTTTTATGACTACAATTTACATGATGGTAAATTAACAACTAATATTTTTAATTATGAGCATTAAATCACAGAAAAAATTTTTTATTTAAAAATAATTATGATAATCAGTTATATCACATATTGTTATCTACTTTTCTTCATACATAACGGTAGTCGTGGTTATAACAACTAGAGGTCTGCCCGTCGCTTCGCTCCGGAAACCTCGTACATGTCACATAATTACAGATCAAGAATCGAAACCAATATTGTATTTATTCTAAAAACCACATGACATCAAGTAAACTGCAACTAAAACGAAAAGTAAATTAATATATCTAACAAATATATGCAATACAATTATTAATTCACAAATTATAGAATTTTTACCTGTATGCAATACAATGTTTGCAGTTCGAAACAATTTCTCTATACACAATATTTTTGGGTTTACATTATGAAATATTTTCCTTTTCTGAAAGAATTCTGATGAGTTGACCATGCAACAATGCACCTGATAACGCTTCCATTGTTGCTGACGTAATTAGCAACTATCTGTTCGATCCTAAATGTAAGAAGATGAAAGCAAGTAATTTCTTTGGAACATGTAGATTGATTTCTGAAATTAGAATTCATTACGTAATAAGATATTAACTGAAAATAATTTCAAAAAATAAGAGAATTATCAAAGTTCAAATTCTAAAGCCCCGCGAACAGCATGCAATTTTTCAGCAATTTAGTCGTCCGATTTTGACGTCACGAGCTGATATAATCAATAAACGGGCTCAAAACTGCTCGTGACGTCAAAAGCGGACGACTAAATTGCTGAAAAATTGCATGGTGTTCGCGGGGCTTAAATTTAGCAACTTTGAAGTATCCTGACAAACACAGCTTCCAACTAAATAACTTTTCACCCTGAAGTTTAAGGAAATAATAATTAGTCATCAATAAACCTGAATAACTGATTGTGTATTTCATTTATTGATATTTAATTTCAGCACATTTGATAGCGTCATTATTTTTTTAATTAATTATGCATGATCCTTAAAGCACCGCGAACACCATGCAACTTTTCAGCAACTTAGTCGTCCGATTTTGACGTCACGAGTTGATATAGACAGTTTTGAGCCCGTTTATATGCAACTTCACTGCAACTTTTGTCATCCGACTCGAGTTGTTCGTACACCTGCAACTCGAAAAATTGCATCGAAATCGCTGGGAATTACCCAATCACAGGGCAGCGTTGGAACACATCAGTCGTGACGTCACAGCCATGGAAGAAATGGCGGCGAAAATGATATTCGCCGATTCGATACGAAGACATGCTCATACTCAATGAATATCAAGAGTATTGCGATTTTCTTTCATGCGTAAATAAAGTTTATACTGAAATGCAGTGATTGTATGCGGCAGAATTTATCAGAGAGGTTTCAAAACCTCGATTTTTTTCGGATTTTCCACATCGGGTTTGGGAAACGCTTTGCATTATGGGGTTCCTTCTATCACCGCCGACTTCATGTCGAGTTGCATGGTGTTCGGGGTTTCATAAAAGTTTATATCAACTCGTGACGTCAAAATCGGACGACTAAGTTGCGGAAAAATTGCATGGTGTTCGCGGGGCTTAATGTTGACGAGAACATATGCTTTCAACGAGCGATGATTTTTCAGAATGTAGATGTTGTTACGTGAACTAATAGTTATACACTATTAATTCCAAAAATTCAAAAGGATCGTAAGCATTCAAGATTACTTCATTTTCCTTACTTGAAAATTATCCTGACAAACAGCGAAGATTTCAGACTTAAATATATATACTATCTATCCATGCATTACTCGAATTCTTATTTTTTTTTTCAATTTAATTTATTTATTTATTTATTTTTAAGTTGCACTAGTTCTAGTTTGTACACAAGGCTAATATCATTTGTAATTTTGTGAAAAATTTCCACAGATATAATTTACTTCCATTTATACCTGTGACTTAGTCGAAAACTATTGCTTGATGTAAACGCAACAACTAAGGACAACCGGATGTTTACTGTGATATGACGTCACAACTGAAACAAAAATGTCAGCTAAGCGTTTTTGGTGGGCATGGCTAAAGCCTCTCTTTCCTAAAATTTGGGTTCAAACAAGAAAAGAAAAAAAATACACCAGGTATCATAAAATCACTGTACTTGCATATTTAAGTAAGAAATTTGTTTTAGGAATTAACGCAATTATGAAAATCCTATAAGTGATTCCCATATTATTAAGATAGATTTGTCTAGGTATAACGATAGATAGAGGTAGAGATACTATCTAATAATATCAACTGGAATAACGGTATGGATTTTAGGGAGAATAAGGAAATAGCATAACTGAACAGTCATTTGTTTTTCCAAGCTCCCGTTAGGCTTATTTTTAGTCTATGCGAAATTACATTTTTTTCCTTATTTTTCGCGCCTGTATGTTTAGGCGCCGAGGGGTCTTTCTTCTGGATTTTTCTAGAATTCTCTGCGTATGATCTTGGATCATTATTCGTCGGCTCGGAGACGTCATTTCTGGGAAGTGGATGGAGTTTGTTTGTCAGGTCGAAGAACGATTTCCCTATAAAAGGAATTGGTTGAAATCGAAGGAGGGATTTCATGAGAGCAGACAGCTTAAACTTCAATGATTTTCCATTGTGTTTGGCAGAGAGAATCGAGAAACCCGTTGTCACGTGACACTGGAATCGAAATGAATGTTTGGATGGAGATATAGCTGTCATGTGACTTGTGGAATGAAATTGCTCTTACAGAATAATGTCGCCGTACGTCTCTGTTGGAGTCGAGAGGGCCATTTCTCAAATTCAGTCGTGTTTCCATTCCCTAATCTCCAAACCAGTTTAAGTTTAGCGGAAATTAACAAATTGCAGCGGAAAAGATACAGAGTTTGAGGCTGAAGTAATCTCATGATTGGATAAATACTATCGAGGATTGGATAAATGTTACAACTCTAACATTTAAAACCTACGTATTTATGGATTTTAGACAAGAAATTTAGACGTTAAATTATTGTGAACACAAGTTAATTGCAATATTTTTCTATCTATTTTAAAATAAGTTCCAACTTGCCTACGATCAAAATGATGTTACAATGCATTTTAATTCCTTGTATATTTCACGTTATTATAGGCTAAAACAAGTAAAACAATTATAACTGGTGTCCCAAATTTCGAAAAGCATTCATATAAATGTCATTTACATGTGATCCAATTATAAAGTGAATTAGAAGCAGGAATTGAATCTTAAATCTGCTCTTAAAAATTTCAGCTTTCTGAGGTAATAATCTCTTGATTTATGATGATGGCTTTATGAATAACGAATGACTGTTTTTTTATGACCTGCTGTGGCATTTGATTCCCGCCAATCTAACAGGACTGGAAAGTTTGACCTAGTTCAGACTACGAAATCGAACACATATATGGAAGAATATCTAATTTACGTGAGTTCAGAGTTTGAAATTTTGATAAATTTTATCATAGTAGATCGCTTTTGGTTTTGATTATAGCAATTGTTTTAAAACACTTTGTTTTTTTCTATTTTCAGTTGATTGTTAATGGTAAAAAAAAATTCAAAATCAATTATTTATAATAAATTACTTAGAATTTAGTAGATCTTAAAAGACTTACAGTCAACGCTGGGAGACCAAATTCCATAAATCAGATTTTAAATATTAAAAGCAGCAAATAAGTAGAAAAGACAAAATTGAATCTATTAATATAATGAGAGATTAAGACAGATTTTATTAATATCTATTTTATTTATTAGATTATATTAACTCCAAAACAAGTTAATTTAAAGAAATTAACGCCTTATAACTTAGTGTTTTATAATTTTTCTTCTATATTCACAGAAATATGAGTCTCAATAAGCCAATGAATTTGTATGCTTGTCTGTGTAAAGGTTTAACAAAACACCTTTGTTACCTTTGATTGTGAATAAGATGCTTATTTATTCATTACATTTTGATTCATAAATTTATCTTTAATTTACAACATTGTAAAGCAGCAGAATTTATAATCTGTTTTCTTAAGAAAATGATGCTTATGAACTCAATTAGTCTGTATATGTATGTGTGTATGCTTGTATGCCCTTTAACTTTTGAACCTTTATAATGATCTTCTAGAAACACTGAATGTATATTTATATGGACAAGAACGATATACATTTATATTAAAAAATTCTCCATGTTAGTGTCAGTTGAGAAATTAGAGCGTAAAGGTAACAAAATTCCGCATAGAAAAGCGTTAGAACTGTAACAGTGATGTTTAACAATAAGTGTTAATTCTTCAGTCATCTACTGATTTCCGCGCTCTTTAACATAATCAAAATAAATCGAATCTAAACTTATATAAGCAATTCGGATTTAATTAAGTTTTTCAGAAAAATTGGAGCTTTCCATAATATAATTTTTAATTTTATAATTTAAAGTTAATGGGACACAATTTTTCTATGTGGTTTTCACGACTTTAAAAAACAAAGAAGAATAAAATAAAAGTTAAAGACAATTTACTAAGGAAAGTAGACGTGCAGTCATTCAAGAATTTTCTTGTCTTACTTTTTAAATAAGGAAATAATTATAGTAAAACAAAAAGTCCACATACCAAAACTAACGAATACAGTAGTTGCTTTAGTTTTGCTGAAAAAACATTCCACAAATTTATCACAAATTATCAAAAATCCAAGTAATTTTAATCGAAACAAATTATGCGCGCGCAAAATTGGATGAGATGGCGGAGGGATACGATTCATTGTTGTGTTTCAGTGGAACTTCATTGTTTCCATTAATAGACCTTTTTTGTTTTACCGACTTTCTGTGGAACTGTTTATCATCTTCAGGCGCCAATTTCTTGGATGGAGAAACGTACGGAGAAATTTCCAAATATAAACTACAGGTGTCTCTGATCCACATGAATACACGTCAGTTTTAAGGATGATCCGTTGTCTGGTACAAAAGCTAAAGAATAACATAACACAAATGTAGAAACACAAATACAGAAACACAAACAGACATAATGGTTTGATGCAACTCGAATTAATTACGAAAGGACTTATAATTAGTCGTTGGCGTATCAATGGGGGTTTGGAGTGTTCCACGACTTATCCGCTTGTCCGAAAAATAAAGAAATCCACCATTTTGCATCTTTAAAGTCATTGTGTTCTTTGTATTGACCCCTCCCCTTCCCAAAATGAACGTACCTTTTTATTTTTGTTATTGGTTAAAAGATCATCGTAATCCACCCTTTCTAAATTTTGGGCCCAGTCTCTGCTAACAGTTTATCTTAATTTATCTCCCCAAGCAAAACTAAGATTTGTGAATGAATATCTAACTTTAAATTGAAACTTTTTGTTAAGCTTATTTGAAATTAGCTTAATAAGTAAGCATAAGAGGTTAGAATTGCTTTCCATTATAAGGTCGGAACAAAGGTTAGATGGTCTTTTATATGTAGAGGCTTTTTTTATAGTTCCTTTGTTCTGATGAGATTACTTGAAACTCAGATGAATGGTACTGAGGTTAACAGTGAAAATCCATCTCTGTGTGACTTAGTTCTACCACTCCCATCTCTAGTTATGTTATCTGAATCTTTATGATACAATAAACATGTATTAAAATGTTGGCTTGGTTTAGAACATAAAAAGTGTTTTATTTTGTTTTTTTGGTAAGGCTTACCTAAATATATAGATTATCATCATTGACCATTATTCGTCTGAAATTCCAAAGACTCAAGTAGATGTAACATTTGATACAATGATAACAAATAGTTTCCTTAAGGTGTTAAAAGTAGGCCTATCCTTACTTTAAAATGTTCATTTTTTAAGATATGTAAACTATACAAACAAAAACATTTATTTTTAATTGATAGACTGCTAGACGGGTGTCCATAGCTTTGCTTCTGAAGCCTCGCATTTATAAGAGAAACAAATATTTTATTCATTCAAAAAAAATTAATTACGTCAAGTAAACTAAAAGCTAAAGTCAAAAAACGAAACTAAAATGAAAAACAAATTAGTGTTTAAATTATAAAAACTACATTCAATATAATATCAAAATCCGTTTGTAACAGTCCGAAATGTGCGCAGTTGGGTTGATCGTCCGATATTGCATTGATGCGGACAGAGTCAACCATGCAACAATACTCCTGTTTCCTGCAAAAGCGGTTGCGAATTGTTGCCAAATTCCTTTGTTGAGCGAATGTACTCACTGATTTTTTTTAATAATACAGTTATCTGCTGAAGACAAACAATAAAAAAGAAATTAAATCCACGTTAAGTACTGCCTAAATCGAGTTAATTTTAATCATATCAAAGCGCATGCAGGAGGATTATTGAACGAATTAATATATGTTATTAGAAAGCAGTAAAGAACCATTGTTTGATACATCGGAAGCGCAGTGGTGCCTCAAAGGAAAATATACAAAATGAAAAACTCCCGAATGAAAAAAAACCAGTGAGAAAATCCATGTGCCAGCGAGAGCGGCCTCAATGAATTTTTTTAAAGCTGCAAAGACTTCAAACTGCACATATGAAATGTTAAAAAAAAACAACAATGGATGAAACCAAATTATTCACAAGTAAACAGCTGTTCCAGGATGTTACTTGTGAATAATTTGGTCTTATCCATTGTTGTTTTTTTAACCATTGTTTGCTTCTAATGTTTTTTTTTTTTTTTTTTTTTTTTTAATCATTTTTTCTTTTTAATTTTTTTTTTTTTTTTTTTTTTTTGCATGAATATTATCACTGTTTAGAAGTTATTACAGAGAATATGCATATAAACACACACACGCATGAATTTATTGAGGAAAGTAAGTGGAAATCAAAAATTGGTTGTAAATGATTTTGAAAAATAAGTGAATCAAATCCTCATGGTATTTATTCTGTTTCTTTTTTATCTTTTAACGAATACATGTGAACTTTTTAGTAAATTAAGATGTGGTAATCATATCAAAACACAAAATAATAAAATACTGAAAGATTATTAACCGTTGTTAAGACATTGTTGGTTTGTTTCTATGATTTCGTAAGGGCATTTTATCATCTTCATACGTCATTTTCAAACATGGATCTGCACCGAGAAAGTTTCAAAAATAAAAATCACTTTATCTCTTATCAAAAAAAGGAATGCTAATTTTAAAATTGTTTTGGTTCATAAACAAATATTTTGTAAAATTAAAGATACATAAAAACGCAAAGATAAATTTTTGAATCAAAGCCGTTCCGGCACAGCCTTGTGGTCTAATATCTAATCGTAGCCAAAGGCAGAACTGTCAAGAGCCTGGGCATACGAAATAATATGAATTAAAAGCTTTAATATAATAGATACTAAACATTTTATTCTTAATCAGTTAGGTGTTTTGTTATTTCCTTGCCTTTCTGATCACTGGGAGAAAGAGATTACTTCCGCTAGTTGTTTACATAATTAATGCACATTTTTAAAAACCACACGTTTCTAGTTTGTTTGTTTTTTAGGCTTCTGATACAAGTATCAGAAGCCTTAAAACCTCGCTTTATCCGTCTGTCTGTGGACAAGTATCATTAAAATATCATTAAATTATCATTAGCAACAATCACAACAATCGAAACAATTACGTCTTTTGCATGCGCAACAATCACATTTATAATAATAAGGAAATTAAAGCCATATCTTTTCTTATTTTAATTGCGCATATAAAATTCTTAGAGGCTGCCGGAGGGCAGCACAAGAATTTTATTTACTTTATTTTTAATGTGTATTTTGTTTTTAGTTTAGTTTTTCTGGAGGTGCCATTCCCATGCCTACCATATCAATTATATTGTCTTATACGTATCAAAAGCCGTTGCGAAGCATTGTGATTGGTTTACTAATCGCTGTCACTACCTTGTTTCATTAGAGATTGAGATCTACGACAGTCTACGATCGAAAAGAGTTTCCTGCAAATATATCTCTATTTTTCCCAAGCCTTTTTTTTTTTTCAAAGAATTAATGAGTGAAGAACTGATGACTGAACATTTCAGGACGTTGTTGGATAATGTTTTTTATAATTGTGTAGAAGACGTTGCAAACAAATAGAGTCATAGTTCAAAACTGATATTGACATGAATCCTCTGTATCTGATTTTCCTCTAGATCCCAATGAGTTAACCTGCGCGTGAAAAAAATTCTATAAAAATCAAATCCATAGAATAGAAATGTCGTGTCGGCGTGGCCGAGCGGTCTGCCGTGCGGCCGTGTGTCGGCATCCGGGTTCGATTCCCGGCTTGGTTGTTTCAATTTCCTTTCCAGTGTTTGTCAGCCTCTTCTTCACTTTCTCTTCGGTCTGAAGTCATTCCTTAAGGATTTCCTGAGGAAGGCAACGGGAAACCACCTCAGTATCTTTCCCTCGTCCGTCTTCGGAGGATAGAATAGAATAGACCATGCCTCTCACCAGATTCTTTTATACATATCCAACAATGCAGGATATTAAAAATGCGCATGGTTTGATTTGATTACAGTAAATTGGACTTAAGTTTGTGATTTAATAATTTTTTAGGAAACGGAAATTTTAAAAGTACAGTTTGTAATCGATAATTTACACGGATGGATACTTTTCCTTCATATAGCTTTCACGACTATTAAATACAAAGAAAAATAGAATAAACAACGTTTAAGGAAAGTAGGCTTTAAGATCTTTCTTGAATTTCTTACAATTTTCTTATTTAGACGAAAGCACAAATCAAAATACAAATGCAAATTTGATTTCATTTAAATACAGAGTATCCTGCATGTAACTTCCTTTTTTCCCCCAAGCATTTTCACAGAGAATAAATGATTGAAGACCAGATTATTATTTAATAAGCATGACTCAGCATTTTCAGGACGCTGTTGGAGAATATTTTTATAGTTGTTCTAGGAGACGTTGCTATGATTTTAACATTCACGTTATTATTATGGAACCGATGTTAAATCATTGAGAGGTCGATTTTTTTTTTAAAAAACTACTGTTGGTTATGTATAATATTATATCACAACAAGCCGTCTCTTGGGAAGCTATTTTAAAGTTTTATGCATTTTTTTTAAGTTATATTTTTCCTAAATTAACTTTATTAAATCATAATTTGATTCCATTCCAAAACTTCCCAAGTCATTGCCAAAAGCGCGTTACAAGACATTTGTTTGTTTTTATTCTCGTGTCTCTTCATTGTAGCATTAAAACCTCATCTGCGCCAAAGCAATTGCTTCAATTCAACATATCTTCTTCTCTTTTAGTGGCGTAATTTTCACTAGGAGAAGCTGTTCTTGTGTTGAAGCTCACTTGGCTATTGGCTGTTTGCCCATTTCCTCTCTGGAGTCAGTCGGAGACAAAGGCGCTCTGACACCATTCTCAATCGAATATCGGAAATCGTTGTTTTTTTAATATGTTCCAACGGTTTTTAATTTAAGTAAAACCTAGAGTTTTTTACATTTTGTAAATATTTTAAACTTTCTGGATCAATATAAGAAATTTGGCGAATAAATTAAGTTTAAAATGAACACAGTATTGGAAACGGTATACAGTGTAAATCGTAAATAACACAAAGCAAGGAAAAAAAAATAGTTTAAGAATATACACGAAATCATAGCAACCCCGGACCTGTTTCATTTTCATCTACTTACCGTCACCGCAAATCGGAACTCATATTATCCGACATCTCTTCAAGTCATAACTTTCCGGTTAGATATCAGTTGTGTTTGTCCATTTTAAAGTTTAGGTTGTAGAGGTAACGACGGACGGAGGGACAGACCCTTCTTAAGAGCCTGTTAACTACCCCTGTTTAGTGTAAGGTAGCTAAAAATCCTAAATTTATAATGTATATCAAATATAAGCAGTCTAATTCCGTATATAATATTATAGTTATGCTTGTGAAAATGCACCATAACGAGACGAGCCTTTTCCCATGACAGCAGGAAGTTCCTGAAAGACCTTGAAACCTACTTTGCTTTAAAATATTTCGTTTTCTTTATCTTTTTTAAATATTAAAATCTGCAAAAATACTTAATTTGTATATATCGAATTAATTTTAATCATATTTCAGCTACGTAGACATTAATAGGAATATTAAGTGTATTCCTTTGAATGAAACATATATAAGTCCATTGTTTTGGGAATTTTTTTGATCTTGAGATAATGTGACAACAAGAACTTACATGGTAAAAAAAATTAATTTGTAAAATTTAGAACTCTTGCTCTAAAATGTGCATACCAAATTTGAAGAAGATGCATTCAGTAGTTCAAAAGTTATTAGCATATAAACACATATCACAGACTAACTGATTTGATGACCCTCAATTTCCTAAAAAATGAAAGCTGGCTGGTTCAGTTTTCGACTGTCTATACATACTACCTACTTTTATCCGCTTTATAGCTTAGTACAGGATTGATTTGGTGTATTGTTTGTAATGCTTCGTAGAGAAGTACGATTTGAATAAAAAAAAATTCGAAAGGCAATTTTAAGTCAAATTATGTCTGTGTATCAATTTATTTCCGTTGCGCTTCAGTTGTTGTCAAGATAACCTATTTGTCCTTCGAGAGGTTTAGGAAGATAGGAAGGTTTAAGTTCTTAAATGAAGATTCCATTGATATTAAAACAAACTAGAACAGAATCAGCCAAGATATCATGACATTCAATATTTATTACCAGACATCATCCGAGAAATATAAAAAGAAACTAGACTTCCAGTCATTTTTTTATTTTTTTTATTATTACGACGCTTTTATTAAGTCACATTTTGGTTTCCGGGTCAAATTTTGTAATCAATTTATAAGTCACTTTCCAACGGTCAATCATCGTGAAATTGTCCACATTTGTTTATCTCTTGATATTTAATTAATTATTAATATATTAATATATGAACTATGTGCGCCATTAGTACCGAGCCCAGCCGCTAGGCCCCGACATATCTAACTATCTATCTAATCAAATACTATAAAACCTGACAAATATTGAAAAGGCTAAGGATTTTAATGAAATCCAGAGGTTTACCGTTTTCGGATGCGATACAGCGTTTTATCCAGATATGGACTTCCAGAAAATTCATTTAGGGACTGCGGCCTTAGTTCCAGGTTACGCAATCCTTCTCTGACGTCGGTCTCCATTTCGTCCGCGGATATATCTGAATGGAAGTTCTGCAACGTGTTTCTTCGATTTTTTTATTTATTTTATTCTTAACAAATTCGTGTTCTGTCCGTTTTAGTTGTAATAAAATAAATAATTTTTTTGAAAGGGAAAAGTTTTTCCTATTTTTATTTTTATTTATTTTTTATTTATTTAGTTTTTATTTATTTTGATCTTTAAACATAGTCTCCATTTTGTCCGAATGAAAGTTCAATGGATGTGCCTTTTATAAAAAAAATAAATAAAAATGGATAGGTAATTATGAGATGAAGCCGAGATTACAGTACCAGGCTATTTTGGACTATGGCCGAGTTTTGACAAGATGGCTGCCTTGGCGCTACTTTTAAGGTATGAATTGTATTTTTTTCTTCAACTAGCAAAAATACCTTCGCTCGGGTTTCAGAAAGAGTTGTTGTGATGTGGATGACAAAGAAATTGTAATTGTGAAATCACTTTGAAGGTTTTCCAGCTCTTGATATTACAAATTAATAATATATTCCTTATAACTTGATAAACCCTAGATATGAAATTAATATCGAGAAAGGAGAATATAAGACTTCCCACCCGTTCTGCCCTTTGCCACACACCCAAGGGCGAATATAAGGGGTGGGGTGTACCGTAATCTGAATTATTTTAATGAATCATGCATTTATGCAATAATGAATTCAGTTCAGTTGCAATAATGAATAACTCTGAATATGAGCTGCAAAACTGATATAAAGTATCATGGGTATCTACTTAAAATTAGTTAACCTACCCTTATATTAATGTTGCCCCCCCCCCCAAAAAAAAAAAAAAAAGAAAAAAAGAATATTCTATATTCGCCACTGCACACACCTATGAATTCAAAATTTCCCCAGTTGGTAAAAACATCACGTGATGAATACAAAGTAAAGTTAGATTCTGATTTTGTAACCTAAAAATCCAGTAAAGTATCCTTCAGTAATTTTTTTTCCGTCCTCCCACCTGTTTACACCCCCTCCTCCAATGAAAAAAAAAAAAAATTTTTTAAAGCGGTTTCGGAGAAACCCATACCTTCAAAAATCCCCCCCCCCCCCCCTTTTCCCCTTTTTCACTCAATTACGATCCGAAAATCGAAAATTTTCTTATCTTTTCGATATTGACAAAGAAATTTCATGTGTTTTGTGTTTAAAGCAGTTTCAGAGAAATGTGTACCCTTCAAGTTTACCCCCCCCCCCCCTATTTGGTCTGCAAGCGGGTTTTCTTTGTTCTTAAATTTATTCCCCCCCCCCAAAAAAAAATGTATTTATTTCAAAATAATAGAAAAAAAAAGAAAAATTCATAATCATAAAGAATGAAAGTAAAAAACAAGGAAAAAAAAAGGGAGCATAAAAAAGGAAAAAAAAATTGCCTCCAAGTAGATTTGAACCCACTAACCATAACTTCAAAGGCCAGCGTTTAACTCCACAGCAACAGATCTACTAGATAGACAGTAGTGAGTTAATAAGCCATACTTGAAAATTATACAAAAATCGAAGGGGATCCAGGTTTTAATTGTAGCTTGTTATTTCCGCAGGATCCTAAAGAGTAATTCTGAAAAGTTTGGTCCAGATCGGTCAAAGGATCAGGAGTCACAAACAAACAAATACACACACACATCCTCCTTTATATATATATATATATATAGCCGGACAGTGATGTGAAATTGGAAGAATGCCAATACAAATTCAAATCACTGTTTCTGTGAAGATACAATCAAATTTACCTTTACGTCATCAGCGGCACAAGTGTCAAAATTGTAAATGATTGCTTGAAATCTTTACTTTGCGAAACCCGAAGAGGAGGCTGTGAGTTTTGCCCATTATATAGATAGACTGTATATATTTATAAGGGGCATTCAAAAAGAAACGAGCTCGAGGCCTAGGAACAGAAACAAGTAACGGTATGTCAGAAGTATTGGCCCTGGCTGTTAAGGCACTTGTCCCCCTGCAACACAAGGCGGTGAATGGCTGTCTCGTAAAATTCCCGGGGCTGCATTGTGAATCAGTTCCGCAAGTACTGCATGACATCGTCGTCCAAGGCGAAGGTTTGGCCTTTTGTAGGGGACCAAAAAAATGGCGTAATCGCAGAGTGAGAGGTCTGGACTGTATGGAGGGTTATCGAGAACCTCCCACTTGAATTTCTGCAAGAGTGCCGTGATATGGGGCCTTGCATTGTCGTGGAGCAGAATGACCTCCCAAGGCAAGCTCACCTGTGAGTTCATTCTGCTCCACAGGCAAGCTCACCTATGGGGCAAACTATTCATTTCGGACGACAATGTCATGCAGTACTTGCGGAACTGATTCACAATGCAGCCCCGGGAATTTTACGAGACAGCCATTCACCGCCTTGTGTTGCAGGGGAACAAGTGCCTTAACAGCCAGGGCCAATACTTCTGACATACCGGTACTTGTTTCTGTTCCCAGGCCTCGAGCTCGTTTCTTTTTGAATGCCCCTTATATTATCAACATTTGACACAGTACAAAGACAAAAAGAACACATCTTTGACTGGAGTTATTGAGCAACTCAAGTCTAATCCAGAGATCTAAGAATTGTCCAAGTATCTTCGTAAAATATAAGTTCTGTCTGGTAATTATTTTTTTTGCAGGTCTGTTATTGAAATATTGTAAAGTTCCAAACTATTAAAGAATTGTGCAAATTCCTTTGATATGGCACCAAGGGCACCAATGACAATAGGAATCACAGTGATACGGTTGTTCCACAATCGAGAAATTTCAATTGTCAGATCTCTGTATATTGTGATCTTTTCCTATTCTTTCTCAACAATTCGTGTATCTCCAGGTATTGCTACATCAATTAGAAAAACACATTTCTTTTCTACTATTGTTATGTCTGGTGTGTTGTGATCCAAATGACGATCAGTTTGTATTCGGAAATCCCAAAGGATTTTTACTTCATCATTTCCTAACACTTTTTAAATATTATGTTCCCACCAGTTTTTGGAAACTGGGAATTGATATTTTTTGCATAAATTCCAATGGATAATATTCGCTACTCTATCGTGACGCCTTTTGTACTCAGTTTGAGCAATTTTGCTGCAACCACTGACAAGATGATCAATAGTTTCATCTTTTTCTTTGCATAATCTGCATTTACTGTTGTTGATGACATGTTGTATTTTGGTTTTCATCACATTAGTTAATAAAGCTTGTTCTTGTGCAGCGAATATTAACGCTTCGGTTTCTTTCTTGATGTAGCCATTTTGAAGCCATTGCCAGTTTCTGGAATTGTCAATTTTTCTTTGAATTTGTTTTATATATTGCCCATGGAGTGGCTTGTTATTCCAGCTGTCAAATCGTTGTTTTATGATTTCTGTTTTGTATTCCAGTTTTGACCCAGTAACTTTAAAGAAATTTATTTATTATTATTATTATTATACAGATTTTAACTAGTGAAAAGTAATGAAATTTGCAGGTAAGCTTATTTAAAAAATGGTTTTGCACGATCTTTTACTAAGAACTAACCCTCACCTGGCTAACTGCGATCTGTGAGTATGCATCATTTATCCCTGCACGGATGTATCCTTACGAAGACTGTGATTGGCAGGTACCATATTCGCCGGCTTAGTTAAAGTCTCAGTATTCAGTTTTCCACGTAAAGCTGTTTTAAAGCAAAAATTCTTCACAGCAATAAGAAAAAAAAAAGACCTATCTACTAACAAGAAGTTACCCTTAACTAATTGTTTTATGTTTACATATAATTTTATGTTTGTTGAACTTTAATCAAATACTTAATTTTTAATATAAAGGATGAGCATTTTTATATCAAGAGCTAATTTTATTATTGCAAAATCCATGGAAGGGCACAGCATCGCCTGTCTTCTGAGACGCTGCCGCAGAAGATGCCTCGAAGACGGCATGGCTGCCACGATCGCGGAAGGTGGGCTGCGGAGAGTGGCTACTCACATCAATCAATCAATCAAGTACTGTAAACGAAAAATTATTCGAAATTTTATTCGAAACTTGAAAGTGAGCCTAAGGATTTTCATGAAATGAGGTGATATCTACAGTTTTGGGGGTGAACATTTATATTCACTTCTTCATAAATTCGTGTTCTGTGCGTTTTTATGTGTAATAAAATATTATTTTTATTTTTACCTGTAATACAATTTACTTAATAATAATTTTTAATTTTTTTTTCTTTCAAAAATGCTGCCCTATTTTCCCGAAAGGAGGTTAAAAAACCATATAGTGTTCTTTATTTTCGTTTTATTTTACCGAGATATGTTTACCGAGATGTTTGGAGCACGTTAAGCAAAAAAACTGTTGGGCCCCCCCAAAAAAAAGGCCAAATTTGGTGTGTAATTGAATACATATAAATGTAACTGTGATGAATTAGTTCTTTGGTTTTCATAGTATTAACATTTAATATTTAGATTCCATACAATGTCTTGTTTAAAAAAAAAATAATTGTGCAATCGAATTCGTCAAATAAACGTGACGAAATACTAATGAGATAGAACTTATAAATAGTTTTCATGATTATTTGTTTTCCTATTACTATCATATGGAGAAAGTAAAATAGATTCTCGCTAATTTTATGCAGTCTTTCTATTTGTTCTGTATCTTTTTCTGTCTTTTTAAATATTAAAAAGAAGTCTCTCAGACTTAAAGCTCTGTAATAATTTTGGTCTTAATAGATCGTACAATGAATCAGGAGGGATTCAAAGAGGTGGGAAATAGATTCACTTTACTTCCCCTGCACTACTTAGTTGAAAGCTCTGGCAAATCCTGTCAGATCTTTCTCCTTCGCCGGAATGACCAGTTCCTCAGAGAACAATAAGCTATTCCATGGCATCGACGAGTTGGAAATGACGGACTTAAATGTTATATCGTGTACAGGAAAACTCGTTCATTAGCTTCGCGTTTTGTTGCTTGTTTATATCCCGGCTAGAGAAACTCAATTAACGAGTTTTCGCTAAAATGAAGAACTGATTGATGAAAATGATCGAATAATCCTTTATAAAAGCCTTCGTCTTTACAGTATAATGTAGAAACATGGTAAGCGCAGGCGCTTACTACATCTTTCCCTTGAGCATCAAAAATACTCTTTACTAAAAACAGTTGCACGGAGCACTGAAAGCAGTGCTCTGTCAAGCGATTGATATTTTGTTCCTTCATGTGTAACGGAGAGAAAACGTGTTTGGAACTTAAAAGGGTTAAGGGCTAAACGCACTTCTCCGTCTTCCGTTATGTTTCCGTAACGTTATTGCATTAAGGGGTGTACGCACTTCCGCGTATATCTTGAAATGAACGAACATAAGCGTCTCCTCAGACGTAAGGCCAGCCAATCAGATCTTGTGTGTGAGCAACATCCAATCACAGAGCACTGACGTATTCCTACAAATTTTGAAGATGGAAAGCAAGTTCGCCGGCGCCATTTTGTTCACCGCTTCGTTGGGATCGAAGGTTATTACGAATTAAATATCACATTGAAGAGATTATTTTTCGAAAATAAACAATACTTTTACTGAAATAAATTAATGCTATGCGTCAGAATGTGCAGATCTCACCTTTGTAAAGAGATTTTGCATGTAAATCAACATCAAAGATAGCGCTAGCCAATCGGAGTGTGTGTGTTAAGCAACAGCCAATCCGAGAGCATTGATACAAATTTTGCCGGGAAAAAGGATATTAGCAATTGTGATCGCCATCCATTTGCACGTCGTTCTCCTTCTCGTATTTATTTTAATAAAATATATTAATTAATGCATTCATTCTTCATTTAATACTGAAATCGAAATTAGAATTGATCGTCATTTATAACTTTTAAAGCCTTTACTTACATTAAAACGCATCTCCTGCACTAATAAATTAAATTCCCCGAGCTGATCTCTATTCTGCAATATTTTACGCACCCACATCTTCTTTTTGGTTTTATGTTTCAAGGCCAAGCAAAATAAATGCATGGCCATGAAAAGTCGCTGATCTTCGTGGAGATTCATGTTGAACAATTGAAATGCCACCATAATGACGTAGAAGAATTTCCGTTTCCTCTTTCGATCTACTTCCATTTCCGCTTGACGGAACTTGGGAACGGCAAAGTGCGCTCTGATTTTGCCGATGACGGAAACAAGACGTTTTCATAAACACAACAGAGACGCAGAAGTGCGTACACCCCTTTAGTGACATAGTTACGTATTCAGGATCACCAGAATTGAGCCTCGTAAGACGTAACGGAGATCTTCAAATCGACGAAAATATGTTAAATAAATATAACGGCTATGTTCGTCGATTTCAAGATCTTCGCTACGTCTTACGAGACTCAATTCTGGTGACCCTGAATACGTAACTATGCCACTAAAGCAATTACGTTACGGAAACATAACGAAAGACGGAGAAGTGCGTTTAGCCCTTTAAAATTTAAAACGCAATTTTAAATTGGAATATGAATGTCAGGCTTTAAATCTAACTATCCTAGAATGCTGAAATTTAAGCGGAAAATGTAAGTAAGCAGCTATGAAGGAAAATTGTTAACTTTTTTTTGACTGAACAATGTTTTATTTTTTTATGCGCTCATACATGCTGGTATTCGAAAGTTGCCAAGACAACTAAACTTATTTATTTTTTTGTGTTCGTTTCCAAATCTATCTTTTCTCCTGGCTTTCCTTAGGCAACAATGTATTCGGGAAAATAGTCTACAATTACTGTCACTTATTAAGTCAATGGCATGAAGCAAAAAAAAAAAGCTGGATTATTGGAACCATGGAAATGTTTGTTGTCAGTACCTAATATCATATTCGGAAAAGCCACTACAAAATAATGCCTTCTATTTTTATTTCAAAGAATTCCAAACCTTTTGTGATTTGCGAGCGCCTTTCAACATTATACCGTCATCTCGAACTCGCATCCGTATTCCAACCAAAAAAAAAATCTTTAGCTAACATGGCCACAAAAAAAGCAATTTAGTTTGATGGGCCGTTATTTGCTGCATAGTCTGATATTCCTTCGAAAACTCCCAAGAGATTGGCAAACTATAACTTCTTTTTCCAGATAATTTAGGTCTCATCTTATTGTTTTTCACTATCACAAAACAAAACATGTTTACCTGCAACGGTCGGGATTTGAATTTGCTGTCATCAAGAGGGAGCATTGTCTTCAAATTTTGGCGTCTCAAAGACCCCGAAAGGGGTCAGAGGAGGCCAAATCCAACTACGTAATGAATATGACAACAGACTTGTTAATCCGGTTTTTTTTTTATCTCCAATATACGAAAATAAGTAACATAATGTCGATGCCATTCGAACAATGTTATTCGTCAATCACTTGCGGAAAAGAATTAAAACACATAAATTCTTTAAGCTACTATTCACAGATTATCATCATTAGAAAAGCTATAAGCTAAAATTTTTTTTAAAAATTTGGGAAAATTACTTTTAATAATGGACCGTTTAAGTGTGTCGTCACAACCTACGTCACAGTTCAAAGAGCCTGTTGCTAGGCTCGGTTGCTAGGGTTTTTAGCATTGAAATTAGTTGTGTTTGTCTTAGTTTTTCTTTGAGAAAAGACCAAAAAAAAAAAAAATAATAAAAAATTATGAGAACGCATTTTTAAGACTTCTAGAAAGCCCACCTTGGGAGTTTTTTTTCCCCTTATTTTTGTGAATTTTAGGAGAAATATTAAGATAAAACAAAATAATTAATGCTTTTAGATAGTGTCAAAAGCAAAGCGGACCCATAATACGCACAATTTTATAAACAAAAGTAGAGTGAACCTAACCAGCGTTTACAATGAATCTAATGGACGCTTACAGCAAACCGGAAGTTGGGGGGGGGTCAAAAGTGGTCGCTTCCGAAGAAGAGGAAAACGGCGATAGACGACCCCAATATCGACCCTTCTGAACACTTTGGTGGTGGCCATGTTTTTGCCAGACAAACGGCTGCTGAGATATGATAAAAGAAAAACGTATTAAAGCACCGACCTTTGACCCTCCCCCACATCCGTTCAGGGAGTGTTCCTAGAGGTCTGATTTTTTTGGATGTGGTCACCTATATTTTGATCCTGAACACAATGGTGAAGGTTTCATTCTAATATATCTAACCGTTTGGCCACTACAGTGTGTGACATCCAGCAAGCATCAAAGCAAGAGCGGTCCCCTATGTTTTACAGGCAAGCTGTAACCTAGGGACCGCTAAAAAGCAGTATTTATATTTGTTTTTGAGGTTCAGACTGCCATAGATCACAGTTACCCGATGTCGAGAGCTTGTGATTGGTTAACGCAAAAGCCGCTCTCCAATAGCAAAGAACCATTTTGACGAACTGAAACTCATTTCAGACATAGGATTATAGAAGAATAAATAATTTTATATTCGCCAACAATTATAAAATTCTTCTTCTACAATCCTACTTCTGAAATGAATTTCAATATGTCAGATCGGTCCTTTGCTATTGGAGAGCGGCTTTTGAGTTATCAATCACATGCTCTCGACATCGGATCTAAGGCAGTCCGAACCTCAAAAATATACATAAATACAGCTTTTTTTGTCTTAATATTTCTCCTAAAATTCAAAAAAATAAGGAAAAAAAAAAAACCTAAGGTGGGCTTTCTTGTAGTTTTAAAAATGCGTTCTGATAATTTTTTATTTTTTTTTGGTCTTTTCTCGAAGAAAAACCAAGACAAACATCTGCTTGGTCGTAACTAGCAACCGAGCCTAGCAACAGCCTCTTTGAACTGTGACGTAGGCTGTGATGACACCACGTAAACGATCCATAATGACACTCGTAGTAATTACTTAATGTTGTGAATGGATACAAAAATTCTAGATTTGATTAATATTAAATATCGATTTAGAAAATAACGCTAAAAACTGAGCCCAAAAAAAAAAAATCACAGCGCGTCGTTTCCTACCTTTATTTTATGCATATTTCATACTAATTCAAATACATGATTACAAATATTGCCATGTGTTCAATCGCTTAATATCACATTAATCCGAGATTAGTTTTTTGAAAATGAATTGTTGGATAAGGACTAGTTCTCGAGAGTAACAACAAAACAAAATACGTCGTTGTAACTCCGGCAATGATATTACGCTTCCTGTAAAAGCTCTTGCTTTACACTGCGGATGAGTTCACGTATCATTGTATGCCTTTCAAACACACGAGATGGGCAAATGCAAAGGGCGGTGAAATTGGAAGTGAAGCTGTTTGAAAGGTGAAAAGTCAGAGAAGAGAAGCCAGAGCATTGACAGCCAACTTGGAGCCTTTATAACATCCTATGATATTTCTGCAAAAAGAGAAAATCGTTGAGCTGGAATATCAGGTTTTAAATTGCCTTTCTTGTTTTTGGTAATTCTTTATGGTAAGCTTACATTTAAAATCTAGGAATGCTATGTTAATAAATTTATAGTGTGGTATTTGTAGCAAGGCAGAACTGTGAATTTAATAGACTTAAAAAACCGAGCAGCAAATATCTCAAGATTTCACTTGTGACAAAAATTTTTAGTTGTGTGATTTCTACGAAAGAGTATTTGTTGGTTTGGTCACCAACAACTTAAATTGTTGTTAAATTTAAATTTGCAACTTTGCTTAATATCCATCGGAGAAGAAGGAAAAGGGAAAAGTTTTTTTAAATGCAGTTTTAAATTGAAATACTCTCTGCTGAAATTTAACAATGAAAATCAAATTAAACAAAGAATAACAATAAAGATATAAGAAGATTGACATTTACGCAAGGAAACCCTGGTTAAAAGATAAGGAAAAAAAAAAAGACGATATAGTTCGTCCACCAAGACTTGAGACTTAGCCACGCCTCTTCAAACGAAGAAAACATTTCACAATAGGGGTGAGGGTTGTAAAAGAAAAATTTGGGAAAAAAAAAAACAAGATTAGGAAAATTTTTTAAAATATTTACTATTAAAGATATGGAATGTCGTATTTTATATCATCAATTCCTCTGTTATAACCAAGAAACAAAATCTGTGCATTTCCCCTGAAAATGGAAAACTATCACACTGACCCCTCAAATGACTTCTTCGACTCGTCGCCTACAACGTGATATAGGCGTGGCTAAGTCTCAAGTCTAGGTGGACAAACTGTACGTATGGCCAAGAACTGATGGCCATTATCCAAGTAAAAGGACAAAGAGAACAGAAAAAAGGAAGGGAATAAAGTGAAAGAAATAGTGATCCAATATAGCACGTATAGAAGTATTCACAAATAAATAAATAAATAAATAAATAAATAAATAAATAAATAAACTAGGTATTTGCGCAGTTATTCATTGCATAATAGGGACTAAGGAGCAGAGCTAGATATAAATTTTGAGAATTGGGGAAGGTTTCGAGACAACTGTAATCGTGCTTATATTTTACCTGGGCCCTAAATAAGCCACCGTAAATTTCTAAGGCCAGCCGTTTTAAAGGGATGCGCTTACAATTAGATAATAGGACAGGTAAGATTTCCAATGGTCAGTCAATAAATATTTTTTATCTTTTTAGCGGTCCCATGTTCCAGTTAACATAGGGAACCGCTCTTGCTTTTGTGTTGTCTGTCTGTCACACTGTATGTTACACTCTGTAGCGGCCAAACGGTTAGAGATATTAGAATAAAACCTTCACCATTGTGTTCAGCATAAAAAAGTAGATGACCATGTAAAAAACAAAATCAGACCTGTACCCACCCCAAATTAACGTTTTTCATAGCAGTATTAGCAATAATGATAACAATTAACACAGTAATAATGATGATTCATACATAACAATACTAACAATTCATACAGGACGTCATTGTTAATATTTACAAACGTATTGTTTCATAAATTCTTTAACATAACCCAATGATGCAGTAAGCATTGTATTAGCGGCCCTAGATTACAACTTGCCTGTAAAACTTAAAGGAACGGTCTTGCATTTATATGCTCTTGCTTTTAATTATTTTGCTTACACAATTGTGCATATTATGGGGCCCCTTTGCTTTTGACACTGGCTAAAAGCATTAATTATCTTGTTTTTGTCATTCATGTTGTTTTTCATTAATTAATTAATTATCAATATTTATTTATTTACTTCACGTTTTCTAATTTTCTTTCCACTATTGTATTTGCTGTAACGTCATCTCCTTTTCCGTCTTTTCTTGTTCTTCATTATTCTTTCATTGTTCTTCTATACACGGGCGTATGTAGGATATTATCTCGGGGAGGGTCAGGTTCGCCGACCTTGAAGAATAAAAAAAAAAAAAAAAAATCTTCGGAATTTCGGATGCAAGTTCTTTCAAGCAGCCATACAACTAAATAAAAAATAAAATATAAACGAAATAGAGTTTAAAATAAACATTTCGGAAAGGGTGACAGGGCGTGAAAGGGGTGAATAATTAATCCCCGCTAGCATTCAGCTTTTGCATGTTAAGGATTAATTCATTAAAAAGGTTAGTAAATAGAAATGAAATTTAATGTGCTTTAGCACATTATGACATTAAAAGAAAAAAAGAACGCACATAACTACAGTTCAGTTCATGAAAGAAGAGCTTTTGATGACATAATTTCCTTATAGATTGATGTTTCCAGAACGTAACAGCGTCATCTATTGCTAAAATCCGTAACTGAATCTTATAAACATTACGGAAACATTCTTGTTTTTGTATTTTCTACAGTTAAGAATACATAATAATAATTAAAAGTGAAAGAATTATAAACGTTTCACACCATTCCCCTTGCTTAACTATGCAAAGTTTGTCCTTCTTGGTCACGCTTATGCGATCACAAAACGACGCCATCTTGGACTGACTGCTAGGAGTTCATGTTGATGACGTCATGACTGGAGACGTTTGTTCCAGACAAAATCGATCGCTACGTAACTACCATATACGGCAAACCCTTCTTTATTTTGAAAACTACTATAAACAAAACAAAAATTCACTGAGCTATTTTTTTTGTTTTTTTTATTGGGAATCGGAGACAGTAGTGTTTCGAGTTTTATTGAACACTCATCAGTCCGATTCGCCCAATGTACCAAGCTCAAGTGTACCTAACCTTCTTAATGAATTAATCCTTAACATGCTAAGCTGAATGCTAGCGGGGATTAATTATTCACCGCTTTTATTCTCTTTAGTTTTGATGTTTTTTAATTGAGAGGCCATTGTTTTGTATGTTTGTCCGTTTTGTATATTGTCCTTCTTCACTGGGCGGATCGGACTGATGAGAGTTCAATAAAACTCAAAACAGTACTGTCTCCGATTCCTAGTACAAATACCAAAAATGGCTCGCCGAATTTGTGTTTTGTTTTGTTTAGTTAGGTGCGTTCTTGTTTTCTTTTAATGTAAAAAGATTTATAAATTAGACTTGTTAAAAAGATAAAAAAAAAAAAAAAAAATGACGTTCGGACATTAATTTGATGCCAATTTTTTTTTTATCTTTTTCACTAGGTTTTATTCCTATTTGACTTTTCTTGTATAACTCTGCTTAAATGTAATTTTTTTTTACTTTTACTCGTGTTCGTCTAACTGATCAGGATAATTCAAGAAACTAAATATCCTCGGAAGCTGAAAATTTAAAGCCAAGTCACGATTACAGTCAGAAAAATTCCTTTTGATTTTCGTACAGATTCAATGAATAGATAACTTTCGAACATTCCCTATCTCGCTAACACGCTAATATTCTTCTTGTTTTTGTAGGGGAAAAAAAATCAGTTTAGAAATAGTAAGTTTTGAACTTCGAAATCCCTAATTTACATTCGGAGATTATTTTTGATATAAGATTTAAATCAAAAGTAATTAAATACGTGAAAGTACATCGAATAATTATTAAAAATCTCAGTAAAGCCCATCTACTGAGCTACAATGAGAAATTCAAGCTTTATATAAAAATATCTCACGACTTTAGAAAAAAATTTAAATCTATTGGTTACGTGACAAGAAGTGACTGTTAGAGCTGGAAGAGGTTCTCTATGTTCTCTGTGTGTGAGCTTAGGGCCTGATAAGTTCAAAGCTGTGCCGTTCTGAAATGACCCCCTTAAGCCCCGAACATTGAATGCAGTTACTACTCACCTGTGACAGTGATAGGGATCCATGAATTGGCGTCACGACAGCCCTAGGAGATGGAGAAGGATGTTAATGTCAGACAGAATGAACCAAACAAATGGATCAAACAAAGGAAGCTCTTGAAACAATATCTACCAACTCACTCCATCGTAAATAACAAATGCTATTGACTGAATTTCCCTAAAAGGTTTTCAAACAAAATACTTTTCTAATAAAATTACTTTCCTTACAAATAAATCTTTCCGGAAATTGATTTTAAAAATAATATTTGGTAAATCAATCATTTACTTACCATAGAAAATAAAATGATACCTCTCAAACTAAAACAAAACCCCCAAAAATATATAACAAAATAAACAAACAAACAAATAAATAAATAAATAAATAAATAAAAAACGAATTTATTTATTTTTACCGCCAGCCTGAATGAATTTTCTAAAGGCAGTAAAGTTAAAAATAAAAATCACCTTTTACATAAATAACAAGTTGTGAGACCAGGTAATTACTAGGTGACATTCCAGAACAGCTGTTTCTCTTCATTGGCGATCATCAGCTGGGAGTAGTCACCAGTAAGTAACAAGGTCTCACCTGTTATTTATATAATTTACACGGTTATTTTTTAACTTTAATTCTTTAAGAATGTTTATTTTTTTTTTTAATGTTCATTAATGTTTTTTTTTTATTTTAGGATGGTCATTGAGGCTGGTGGTTGCCGTGCATGAATTCCTTTTATTTATTTTTTGTGTGCTTTCTTTTAGTTTGGGAGGTACCATTGTATTTTTTTACTAGTTTCCATAGTGCCATATTCAAACCCAAAACTATGCTTGTAATTATGCTTTTTGTTAATTTTGTATTTCTTTTTTCTTTACGATATAGCGAGGAAATGTAAATAGTAATGATGCAGACGACATACATTATTTTCATTATTTGTAATCATTATAATTCCTAACAAAAAGCCCTCAAAGAACTTGAAGCCTATTATCCTTCAAATGGACGTTTAAATTTTTACTTGTTTTGTTTTTATGTACCGTTAAAACAGTACCATTAATTATATCATTAGTCTTATAGTTACAATTTTCTCTCAAATTCTTCCTTTTCATAATTCATAGACCAAAATCTCCACACTCCTTTCCTATTAGTCTATACGAATAAGATATATACTTTTATTAGCAAATTTTCGGAAGCCTTTTTCGATCTTCCTTTCTCAAGCTATTACAATAAATGAAAATTGCATGAACAAATCTCTTGCTTATGACATCACTGTCATTATTACAACAATAAATTTCTTTAAAAACAATTGTTTACATTAATATACCAAATCATTAAATCTTACTGTTTTTATTTTGTAGTAGGGGAAAGTCGGGTAAGATGACGAAGCGTGCAAGATGACGAACTCGGTATTTCTCCGACGCATTCATAGATAGGAGCACCTGTTCAAGCACTTTCTGAGACTCAGGTGATTAGTAACGAAGTTCACTGCAAGGGATGTCGGGCCAGATTGTTTTGCGAGCAGTAGCAACTAAGATGTGTTTGTTTCCCGTGCGTTTGTAATTTTTCGACTTCACAGCGTAAGGAATTACTCGAGTACGTTAAGTTGTTTTTGCTCTTTCTTAAAATATTCTCAAAATACAACTCATAATATAAAGAACCATGTGTGGTGTAGGTTATTTACGATACGCTATGGTAATGATAAATAAGTTCTAAAGCAAATTGGCGGCGTGGGGTAAAATGACGAATGGCAGGGCGGATAAGATGACGAGAAATTTGCTTAGTTTGTCATCTTACCCAACATGTTTTTGAATATCTTTTATGAATAGCTTTTGTCCTATTTCAAAAATTGGTTTTGAAACTGAATTTTAGTTGCAGTTATTTTTTTTATTATCATTTTAAATTCTCATGTATGACTGTTTATCTATGAATGTTTTAGATATTATAAACAACATTATATAAGGAAAAGTGACAGGGGAAAGTGGGATAAGGAGACAATGAATGCAGCTATTGCTGAATTAAAAGATAAAACCACAAGTGTAAATGCTGCAGCAAAGAAACATAACGTGCCAGATCAAACACTAATGTTCTTCTAAATTTTTGTTGTATCTAATTGTTCAAAGTTTTGTTTCATTACGAGCAATCTGTTATTGTAATTTAACTGTTTCATCTTTGACTTTTCTAATTCATGCCACACGTTAGTAAGTGAAATTGTTTCTCTGCATTTTTAAAATAAAATGTTTCTATCTTAATGCATTACTTTTATCTGTTCATCATCTTACCCACCCCCCTTCGTCATCTTACCCCTTAGGTGGGGTAAGATGACGAAAATTACTCTTTTTTTTTTTTTTTTGTTGGTTAAATATTTTTCACAATTCGAGAGAGTAAAACAGCGTTTCATATTTTTTTATTTAACATAAAGGTTACAAGAAGTGTCCTTTCAAATTTCTCGACTTACTAAGCCGAGGGACAATCTCTGAAGCTTAAGTTCGTCATCTTATCCTACCTTACCCTACATATGGAATACCAAAGGAAGAAATTCAAATAGATAGGAAGGTATGAAAATAGAAGAAAAATAAGTGGACAGATAATTTAGTACAGAAAGACATTATAGGAATCAAAACATTAAGATTTAATGGATTGGTATATGAAATTTTAAATAAAAGTTAAACCGTTAATTGAAAAGTCACCGTTTATTTTCAAATCATCATTAATATAAACAATGCAAATTTACTATTTCCTGGAAAAAAAAATGAATTAAATCCGCATTACTTAATTAAGTTGCTAAACCTATTAATTTTAATCACATCAAAGAATTAGAGTGGGGATTATTAAAAGGATTAAAATGTTTTCATTGATAGAAATCGATTGTTTGGATTCTATGGGAATTTTTGTTACCTTTAAGCACTAATTTATCGAAAAGAACCATACAGAAAATTTTTCAATTCGACAGATCTCCCTTCCATAAATATGCAGATCAAGTTTCAAAAAGATTCATTTAACGGTTCAAAAATTGTTACAAAGGAAGGGCGGAAACACATACTGCTACACAAGCACGCACACATGTTTTATGTTTATTTTTATGTAATGAATGTGGGTGGCAGAGAAGCCAAGCACTGCGATCGGAGGTCTATTGTACTATCCTACGGAAATAAGGACAGATGGAGAGAAAGACTGAGAAAGTATGGTGGGGAAGTGCAGGGGAAATGGGAGAACCCCGAGAAAACCTGCCCAGCGCGGATCGTCCACTATCACGAAACCCACATGAGAACTGAACCCCGGTACTCAGAGGTGAGAGGCCGATGTCATAGCGACAACGCCAACCGCGCGGCCAGCACGCACACATACATAAGCTGACTCGGTCCTAAGAAGTGGGTTGAAAACATTTTATTTATTTATTTTTAATGTTTTACCTATATTTCTTTTTCTTTTCTGCTTATGAAATTAAGATTTTCGATCTTGCTCCTCAGATGTATTGTATGTCGGCTTGAAGATCTCCATTGTTCGGTTCAAAGCCAAATAATAATTAGATTTCGTTTCCCTTGGTTATCTTCTTTCCTTTTCTCGTTTTCGTGTTATCGGGTTCTTTGGTAGTAAATAGTTTTTATCACCTTCGGGACAAAAGATCCGAAACGGAAAGGATTTCCTTGTTACTTCGATGTGGTTGTCTTTAGTGTTAAGTTGGATACTGACAAAGAAACAACAACAAAAGCTCATTCCTCTTTTAAAGGAAGAGAGTAATTAGTTAAAGTTAAGACATATACAGTAACCAATACAAAAGATGATAAATAATGATAAAAGAAAATAATAACGAAGAGTCTAGGGTTCCTAAGTGCTAATCCATCCCAGTGTACTTTTCTACGCTAAGAATTCCTCATCAGCAACAAATAACTAGATGTTAAAGCTTCAAGATTCTTACAGAAATGTTTAATATTACATATTATAAACGAAATCGCCCTTTAAAATCACTAATAACTGAAATATCATTTTTCGTCTATGACCAAAATAATATAAAAATTAAGTTAAAATGAAATTAATTAAAATCAATAGCTTGAAAAAAAATAAAAAAGTTCAAACAAAATAAAACAAACAAAGCAAATAATAATTCAGCATTCTAAATACTCAAATTTAAACATAATTAATTAAGCATAATAAACATAAAAATTCAGCTGATGAAAAGAAAATGCGATAAAACATAAGATAAGCTATCATCTATAAAATATGAGATTTATGAAAGCAGTTCTGAGATAATAGTCAAAATGGAATATCCGTATTCTAAGTTTTGGTTGTGTTGTTTATCAATAGGCCTATCTCATTCAAGATAATCCCTAAAACGGCAGATAGTAGAGATTAACGTTTCTGATTCTTGCTGAACCTAAAAATGAAAGCTAAATGTATATTGGAACTGAAAAGTCCCGAAGAACTTATTATGCTTCAGCTTTATCAAGTTTTTTTTTTTTTTTAAATTAAAGTCAAACATAATTAGGCTTAAGGTGAGATCTGGATGATCGCGTTTTATGGCAAACACTGTCCATCGGCGTCCCGAAAAGGAAGGTTATTTTGCGAAAAGTTATATCTAAATGTTCGTTTCTCTAGTAGCCAATTTCAAAGAACTAAAAATGAAAAAGGTTCTTTTGATACCACTAGAGAGCGTCTGACAAAAGGATTTGAAATGAAGAAATTCGAATTATAGAAAATATAGAAATTTACATTAACATGGTTCTTTTATTCTTTCTGAGTATCAGCGCAGTTGTTGCACAAGAAGAAAAAATTGAATCAGCATTCCAATTATCACCGAGATCTTAAAACTATTCGGACTTTAGATTATATATTAAGATTAGATTACAAACTTTAACGTGACGAAGTGTTTTTTTTTTTAATGTTTATATTAATTATTAAAGAGGATTTATAGTATAGTGTACAATACAAATATTTAATTCTACAGATCTAGCCATCAATGACAACAACAACAATATCATAACTAATATTTCCTGAATGCTCAGATGTTATACATCCCGTTGTCTTTTACCTTAACAATTAGGAAAAAAGTAATAGTAGCATAAAAATATATTTTAACCCATCCATGAGAACTCTGAACTCTGGAGCCGTTGTGTGGAAGTATCGGCGATATCCCTCCATAAGGAGAGGGTGTTATCATCTCTTATCCTAGGTACCCAGACTGTAGATATAATTTTTTAGGATTAGTAAAATAATGAAAATCATTTCGCACTCTGCAGCTTAATAGATGGACGTTGAACTGTTTCAAATAGGTCACGTGACAATATCGTGTTTCCATGAAGCAATCTAGAGGAAGATCAATATTGCATTTATTAAATGGAGCCGATAATGAAATACCAATATTTCAAAGATGAGCCACCGAAATGCAATTATACCAAATCCGTGACATGTCATTCTGGTTTAATTGAGGTGTCTGGAGGATTGTTGTCATTTGCGGTCTGTGTTGGAACATCAATTAGCACACGTGTTGTTAAATTACATGAATGATTCTGGAAAATGAAACCATTAACCTCTATTGGAACGCTTTATGCTTAATTATTTAGCCGAGTTGGAAGCCATGAAACGACTAAATCAGTGACAGATATACTGGGAGATCTGTCACAGGCTAATCAGAGGGATTAAACAGTATTTACAAATAGGAAGTTACCGCGCCAACTTTTGAATACCCGGAGAATAACGATGCAACTTTTTTATCCAAAAGATAAAAAAAAAATGAAAACTAGCAGCTATTTCATTAACCCACCAAAATAAATATATATAAATAAAGTAAATTAAAAAATAAAAAGAGCTGTTCATTAATAAAAAAAAAAGTCATTTGCAGCTACCGAATACTCAGAAGAAAAAAAAATTAAACGAATAACGGACAGAAGAATGTATTGAAGAAAAGGAATGTTTTTCTTTCTTTTTTTTTTCCAGATATCATCGTTACGAAGTACCGTGCCAACCTTTTGCCTAAAGTTTCCTATCATGGGTCTGACATACAGCTAAACCCAATAGAGATTTCCTTAAAAGACTAAAAGTTTTTACTAAAATTTCAGCTTTGTAGGACAAGTAGTTTTTGAGGTATCCTTGATCTCAGATAGACGAAGTTTGTTAATCTAAGCAAAACACAGTGAAGGGAACCGGAACATTTATTGGAGCGTCCGAAAAAGATACTGATGAATGACTGAGACATTACCAATCAGCAGAAGAGGTTCATTAACTTGCCCGTAGACGAACGATAGTCGCCCAAGCTGACGACAAATGTCGATACGACTCCCTTCACAGATTTGTAAGCCTATCAACCTGAGGATTTCGTATCGATTTCGTATGGATCTTCATTCCAGTACGCAAAGTTGGTTTAACTGAGAAGCTCCTTTTTACGTCATTTTGGACCATATCAAAAATTCGTGAGGTGTGACGAATGTCTGACGTCATCTATGAAGCGACACCTGTGGACAAACAAACATCCCGTCGCGTCGAAGAACACTAGACACCGTTCACGTGCTACAGATGAAATCATACCATGATAACCAGGATATTAACAACTAACGAGGCATTAATAACTAAATACAGTAGAACCCCGGAAATCCGAACATTGGGGCTGTGGTCTGTTCGGATTATCCGAAAAAAAAAATATTAGTAGGTCTACTCTACATGGTAGGCTAGCTCCCACTTGGCAACGTAGCGTAACGTTGAGACAGAAGAATGAGGGTTGTTTGATCTTGTGGGGGTGAGGAAAGGAGAGCGCAGTGATTGCTTGCACTGTGGAAAGACAGTAGTCGATCACGTGAACAGTAGCAGTATCTGCAGTACGCCGGAGTGTTGCATACTTTTCGTTTAGCTTTTGTTACCAATAGCCTACAATACAGAGTAAATTGGAACGAGTTGTAGTTACGTATTTATCATTTTTAATTTTAAATTAAGTGAATACAAATCTAGTGTTTCGTTGTTGTAACATCGTAAAATAAAATGACAAGCAAACGGAAACACAGTTCTTGTACATTACAGTTCTTGTAAGTTCTCAAGCGACTGGACAAGGGAGAAAGTGCTACAAAATTAGCTATTGAATTTGGTGTAGGGAAAGCCACTATCAGTGACTGGAAAAAAAAATCGTGAAAAAATTGAAAAATTTTGTAACGCGACGAGTGAAAAAAACTTTAGAACAACGCCACAACTCCACCGTGAAGGACCTTGTGTCACATACAGATACTACAGTGCTTTTGAATTGGCATTAAGCTACGTAGAATAACGCGCAGCTGTCACGCCGATTGACGTGATGCTTATGCAACAATGCGCAATATCGCATCATCTAGCAGGTTTAGTTCCTTATGCCAGAAGAATATTATTGATTTTTCTAGTTAAGTGAAAGTTACTGTTTTCATATAAACGTGAACGCTACATAATTAAACAAGGGAGGGAAAGCGATTAGAAAACCAATCACAATGCTTCGCAACGTCTACTGATAAGAAAATATCATTGATACTGCTTTAAATTTCTTATTATTATAAATGTGATTGTTGCAAATGTAAAATGCGCAATTGTTGCGTTTACTGTGATTATTGCGATTGTATCTACAGTTCTAGCTGTATTATAAATGTGATTGTTGCGAATGTAAAAGACGCAATTGTCGAGATTGTTGGGATTGTTGTGCTTGATGATAATTTAACGAGAATTTAATGGTAATTTAATGAGATTTTAACGATTCTAACCTATGTGACAGACAAAACGGGATTATAAGTCTGCTGATCTTATCAGTAGACCAAAAGAACGTATTGTTAAACAGTTCATTAAAATACAGAGTATGGAAATTAAAGTATTGTAGTGATGTTGCATTCCGCTAAATACTAGCTGTTATTTTAATAATATATATTTTAATAATTATTTTAATAATGTTATTTTACTAATTACTTTAATAATGATATTTTACTAATTATTTTAATAATTATTTTAAATATGTTATTTTAATAATATGTACAGTGCTACGATTAAATACTGTACTTCCTGTATATTGCAAGGGAGATTTAAATTTTTCCTTCATCCTAGATTCTGTTCGGATTATCCGAAATTTCGGATTTGCGAAGTTCGGATTACCGCGGTTCTACTGTAGTCCAATTACTGGAGACGACGAATATAACTGGATGAAAAATACATCTGTTTTAATTAATTAGACACAAATATCTGGCGCGTTCGAACCAACTAAAAATTAAAGATCATAAAACTCGAGCTTGAACATTAATAAATATTTAAGTGGATGACTACTCTTTTAGAGGGAAGAAAATATCACGAATAATTTATTAATTAAATTTGTTGTTTTGTTATTATTTTATTTATTACTTATTTTTATTGATTATTTTTGCATTTACATTTAATTATTTAAAAACAATCAAATAACTATATTTACAATTTGCATATTTCTAGAAATTCCCGAAGCACTTCTACAAATTCGCGAAATGTCGTCGTAGCGCCGTCTCATGAGTAATTTTCCCATACAAACTCCGGTGGTTGCACAGAGAAAGCATACACAGGAACATCTGTACTCAAGAAAGTTTATCAGAGCGAATAAATTTTATTCATCAAAGTTTTTGTAATTTCTATTTGTTCATTTCAATAAATACGCGACAATACACATTGTGATGCCACTTTATTAGGTACATCCCCTGTTGTGCACAAAATGGAGTGTTCCATGATGTTGCAGGTCACATGATCCCATTTTTTGATTGAAATGTAGTTGAACACCTTTCTAGTTACAAATTAGAAAAAGAATTGAGATCTAACGGACTTTGAACGTGGCTTGGTACAGGCGCAAGACGTGCTGGACGAAGCATAACGGAAACGGTAATTCCCTTGAAATTTTCACGCACTACGGTTTCAAGGGTGTATCAAGAATGGTGTAATGAACAGAAAACATCTAGTCAGCGGCACTCCTGTGGACGAAAATCGCTTGTTCGCCAGAGAGGTCAGAAGAGGATATACAAGCAAACCGATGGTCCGTAATGTCGCAAATCCCGTTAGAATTCCACCTCGGTGGACAACACATCGCAACAGACTTTTAGGCGCATCTTGTCGCGAATGGGTTACTATAGGCGATGGCCACGTCGGGTACCATTATTATCAATGACGAACAAGAGAGCATGTTTCTTGTGGATACAACAGCACAAGCAGTGCACCATCGAGGATTAGAAAAATGAAGCTTGGTCTGACGAGTCGAAGTTCTGTCACAGCATACTGATGCTGTTCAAAATTTGCTCAAAATTTGGCAAAACAACATGAATCCGTGGATCCCGTATGTTTGGCGGTAAGCGTGCAAGCTAGTGGAGGCGGTTGTAATGGTATGGGGAATATTCTCCTGGCACATGTTTAGACATAGTTTGCCACAGCGTTGCTGACCAAATGCATCCATTCATGTTGACAGTGTTTTCTCAGTAAGATCTTTCTTCTAACAGGGTAATGCGCCGGCACATAAAGCGCGAATCATTATGGCATGGTTCATGAATATGACAATGACTTTCATTTACTAAGATGGCTTTTCAGTCTCCGGATCTCAATCCTTTTGAGCTGGAAAGGCCTGTTCGAAGATCTCGATATCCGTGGAATTTCCGAGAATTGCGTGACGCACTGATGTCTACATGGTCCATCCATTCCTGTGCATCGTTCCAGCATCTTATGGAATCCATGTCTAGATGAATTCAGGCGGTTTTGAAGATTAACGGAGGCTCTACACGCTACTGGTAGGTGTATCTAAAAAAGTGGCATCACCATATATATAGTTCCGTCTATGACAGCATGCCCTTGAGGGTATCATAAGGGGGCTTCAGTAAACTTATGAATTTACTGAAGCTGTGCTGGTGATTCATTGTCATTAGTAACGCTTCCCAAAGAGTGGTTGCATTAGAGGTGTTAGAATAAGAAACAGCTGTGAAAGAATATCATAAAACATCATTGAAAGAATACGAAAAAGCTTTATTAATAGGAACATTACCGTTGTTACCGGCATTCTTGCGGCTCTTAAAGATCTTGATTCGAATATTTACTCGAATTGGTCTGGGAATGTCTAAAATCTGTTATGACACTGGCTAAACACAAGTCGAACTTATGTGATTTTCAGGGCATAACGGAATTCAAGGCAATGAAAAATCAGATAAATAGGCCAAAGTGGGATTTGATTGGTTGTTTATAGGACCTTAACCCTGCTTTGAGATGAATATTTTAAGCATTACTCAGGGACTGGATATATTTCAGACACTATGATTATTGAAAGGACTTCGGCATTCAAAGACCTTTGTCAAAGATAGATCTGTTAATCTCCTTAGCCTCAGCAAGGGTCAATTAAAATAGGTTATTGATTGGTCAGTATAAACTTAAAGGACGTCTAGGAAAATTGTAATTCCTGATGATGACCTTTTATTCAATAGGTAATAAAGATTGCTGCTGCTCATTTATCTGCTCATTAGCAGGACCTAGATTTCGACTCCTTGCTTCCAGATGATGGTGTTTCTATCCCATCAGAAGTCTAATCAGGTTCATTCTCAGTGCCTGATTGATGGAGGATTAAGTTAGGGATAGTACAAAAGATCTTCAATGGCCGCGGTGCTTACGCCCGCCTTCCCCATATGAATAGAATCTTCATATACATATGTATAATCCCTGGTTATTTACCACGATAATAATGGTATAAATGAACGGTGTTTCTGACCCTCATCTGTGAAATCATATAATATTATCTAATAATTAAGGAGACATCTTTTAGGCTATTGTAATTTCAGCTTTATAAAATATTTTTCGAATGATTGTTGAGCTATCATATGGCGTATTTTGACAGTTTCTGTTTTGATTCTGTGTGTTTCCCCCCCCCCTCCCCTTCCACAGTAACAATCTTCCTTCTAATAATTTCAGGTTATCCTAAAATTTTAGCGAAGGATTTGGATGAATACATGGGATAAAATAGATTTTGTGAAGATTACGAATTAAAATTGCATTTTAAAAAACTTTTTTCCCTAATCTCTTTCTTTTCTTCTCCTCTTTTTATATTCAAAAAAAAATAAAAATGTTAAATTGGAGCTCTGATTTCGTTCGATGCCAATAAATAAGGGTAAATTTCGTGAGTGTGTGTGTGTGTGAAGATTTAATGCTTCATCGAAGATCAGTTTTATATTTTATTTTTCTTAATGTGAATGCTTCAAATAAATACTGTTCTTGAAGTATAATGTGTTTCTGTTTGTTTCCCTCCCCCTTTTTTTTGTTTTGTTTAGCAAGAGTTTTTAATTTATGAAAACAAAATCAATACTTATTGGACCCAGCACCATTTAAAGTATTATGATAGTTAATGTTATTAATGATAAAAGGACAATAAAAAAGTACAATAAGTTTTTGGAAGTCCACTTTCCTTACATTACGGGCTTTTTTTTATATTTTTGTTTTGTATTTAAGCTCTAAAGTTAATTACACTCACAATAAAGTTATGCGAATACAATCTATAAAATTAATTTCTCCATTTATTTTTAAATTCTAATTTCTCAATACAAACTATAACAATAATATTACAAAAACTAATTAAATCCGCTTTAAGTCATATAACAAGTAAGATTAATGTTAATCCTATCAAAATAATTCTAAGATTAATTCTAATGCTATTTTATGGGATTTTGTTATTGTTATCTACACGCCATAATTTCTAATTTTCACGAACGTATCGATAGCGGGAATTTTTAAATAAAAAGAATATTATATTATCTCTTCTCCTTAAATATGCATATCAGGTTTCAAGAAGATCCATCATGCGGTTCAAAGGTTGCTAAGGGGAGAAACACCCATACAAAAATGATCATCTAAGTGACGAAAATTGTCATCTATTGTCTAGAAGGAAACAATAGAAGTATTGATGTTAATTAACTAATATTAGTATTATTATTAATATTTGTTTGATTATAAAATTTTTTATTTTCATTATTATAATTAAAAATAATGTATTTAAACAATAACAGGAAAGCAAAAAAAAAGGGAAAATATGTAAAGAAAGCAATACTACTTTTCAAATTTCTATTATTAACATTATGTTATTTATTATAAAAATAGTTATATGTAAATAAAATAAAAAAATATTTATTATCTCTTATCTTTATTCATTAGATCCTCTGAATAAAACTGTTAAATGGGTGAATCGGATCCAACCTTCGTTAAATTGTACTAGCCCGTGCCAGTTTTGATTTTAAAAGTTCAAACCAGCTCCTAATGCAGTACAAAACAAACAACCGGACAAACAAACTTCGCTTTATAGATATAGGTTAATAAAGTTAATATTACCTAATAGATATTTATGTATTTTTGTTCCAAAACTGCCTTCGTTTTGGTTGGGAAGTGTCTGAAGTGTCTTCACACTTCCTTTTACGATGAACTGGATCTAAGAAACTTCCTTTTTCTACAAACACAACTGGAACAAGTAAAAAAAAAAAAGAACTTTCTGAAATTAAGTTCATCGGAAATTTAAAGTGTACAGTTCGTTTTACAGAAATCATAACCATAAAAAAAGTCAATTTCGGAACTAAAATATCACACTTATCTTTTAACTATATGAACAGGTAATAGTAAATAAAATCTGTACCATTAAACCGGAATTTGCTTGACCGGTTGTTTGTTCCAATGATCGGTAACCGGTCTATTATCTTAGGGCTTTCGAAGCCCTGGGTTTGAGTAATGGGTTACTGCTTTACTTTTTCATTGACTGGCTCGTGCTATGCATTCTTAGATTACATTAGAAGCTCGTGCTATTAGATAGTTCGTGCTATCTTTTTTTGCATAAAATAATAAAAATAACAGTGAAAATTAAAAGACTGTGAAGCTACAGAAAGCTTTTTGTCATCAAGTAAACTTCTGTAAGATCGATGCAAGGTAAATGAAGAGAGACCAGTGCAGATAATCGCGTTGTCCTTTCTGGGAAATAATTCCTGGTTTAATATAGAAGAACTGATTCTGTTTCATTTTGTTGTCTTTGTTTCAGTTCATTTTTGTAAGAAGTGTAAAGGTTTTCTTCTTAAACGATTTGTAAAGATGAAGATTTAGACCAATACAATGGATTCTTTTAAAATGGTCAAAGACTTTGAACCAAGAGGTTGCGGAAACAATTGTAGGTGGTGCTCAAGTGCTGTGCCCGTCCCACCAACTCAATTACAGACACACAAATCAATAGGATTGGGGGAGTTGTTCTTGTTTCCTTATCGTTTCTCGTGAAAGCAGAGACGTGCTTGCGTTCTAATGAAAGAAGATAAAAAAAAGTCGATAATCTGAGAGTGACTGAGAGCAGGAAAACCTCAAGAAAAAAAGACTATGTCCATAAATAAAATCACATTTATTTTGATATTAGTTCTCCTGTAAACAAAATAACCTTATTTTTTGTGATGTGCCTGAGTTGCTACTAGCTTAATGGTAAGGTCTTCGCCAGCAAGTTATAAGTATAAAAAGATTTAGAAATAAAACTGATGTTATCGTAATTCTGGAAAATTGAAAGTTAAATTTTCAAGACGTGAAAAAAGTAAAGACAACTGCTTTTCATTTATTTGAACTCATCAACCTCTTAAATTTTAAAGAACTTTAATCAACCTCTTCAATCTGAATGCCTTAGACAGATTATTCAGATACATTTTCATCACCATTGCTTTTTATTTCTCTAGTATTGATCAAAAACAAAATCATAACGTTTCAATTGTGGATTAATTTATTCTAGTTCGTTTCACTGATGCTTTCTAGGCCTGGACTTGTGAAGCGACACAGAGTAACGCCTTCCTCCAGTACAATCTACATCGATTGCTATCCAGAAAACTTCACCACTTGCTCTACAGAAAGCATCTTAAAATTTTGCCTTTACTCTAATAGCAAGGCAAAGTTACTACTTGCTATCTAGCAGTTGATTTGTTCAAAAGCGTAGATAATTCTAAAATAACTTAGATAGTCTTAAAATTGTCACTGATGATATGTAAATGACCTTCTCTGATTCCTAAAAGAAATCAGATGCAGTATTGTTCGTAAAACGATTTTTCAAAACGTTGAAAAAAAAAATCACAAAAATGTAGCTATCTTTCATTCAAAATTTTGTCAACCAGAATTTCAAAAACTGGGAAAAATAGTAGTTCATGCTACAATAAAAAATATTCTATCGTGAGTACATCCGTGAGTACAACCGTGAGTACATCCCACTACAACTGCAGCTTCGAGTGTCCAGTTGTACAGATCGGTAGAATGAAGAAATGATAAAAAGACAATCGGAAGGAGGGAAAGAGAAGAAGAAAGCAGACACGGAAAGAAAAAATCCATGGCTGCCTCGGGATTCGAACACAGACTCAGGCACATTAGTTAAATCAGTAGATCTAGATCGCTTGACAATGGCTGAAAAATATAAATAACCACTTAATGCTTATATAAAACCTTATAAATATTTAGGTATTATATTTTATTAGGAAATAAGATTTTTAAGTACATAATGTAATCATCCTAAGTAACAAGATATATCAGACTTAACTGTTCATTTATTTTTTATAAATCGAAAATTACGTTGAAATCTTCAACACATTCAGTCAATTCCAACTGACAATCTAAGTTAACAATAATTACCCAAACATCAATAACATATACTTTTTTTAATTAAGAAATGAACCATTTTTATCCACAGGAAAGTACAACAATATCTCTTCCAAGTAACCATTTTTTTTTTAAATTACCAGAATCTTTATCAACTTTACTTTTTATCATTAAGACGTCTTCTTTTTTATATTTTTATTCGTATCTTATAAAGTAAGGCCTAATCATTTAGCCAAACTTGTAAATTTCGTCTTCGTAACGTAGTTGAACCCATAAGTTATTATCAGTCAAATGTAAATTTGGAGCACTCACCGAAGGAACTCGATAAAGAGGGGAACGTCGCTGTCTGATAACGAACCCTAGACCAGCGCAAAGAACAGCTTCGATTTTTATTATTTTTTTTTTTTTTCATTTTGTGTAATCTTTTTTTGGCTAGTGTTCATTCTTTAAAGTTATCCTTTCATTCTTTTTATTTATTTCCTATTCTTAGCTACTTTAAAAATATAAATAAATATATAAAAAAAAATAAAATTGAAGAATGTGATTTTATTTATTTATGTAATCGTAAATAAATATATGTAGAAATAAAATCAGCTAATACGACTAGATATGAGATATAAACTAGATCGTGATCGTAATTCTAACTAACTAAGATCTATCTTAGATTTATCGTAATTCATAAGTAAATCTATAGACTCTTTCATTTTTATTTGCAGATGGTTACTTAAATGGTATTCATACTCTTCCGACTTCTCACTAATTGCTCTAAAAACTCCCTAACCCCTGATTGACAGAAGAGAAATTTAAAATTTTATTACGAATTAATGAAAAGGAAGTGAAGCTAAAGTTCTCGTGTATTTCGCAGAAGTGCAAACGAAACATTTAAGTACAGAAAAATCTTAACAGCTCTCTTGAATAGACTATTTTCTTTGCGGCATCATACAAGATTGCAAATTCCTGTAATTTCGTGAAATGAATCTTAGAATGAAGATGATTATTTCTATAAATTTACAAATTTTTGAGTTATTTTATTAATTTTATTTTCAACTATACAAATTCGAAAACGTTTCACATCAGATAAATTCGAAATATGATCTAAAAATCGAATAAAATAAAATAATTAAATACATTCGGGAACCATTCTTACAAAAAGATTTCCCCAATATATATCCCTAAATGCAATGCAAGATTAGTTCTCATTTGGCGAAGTATTTTATTAGAAGACCAATTTCCACCGAATTGCTGTAAACTGAATTCCATTAGGTTATTGTATACATTTCACAATCCATGACAGAAATACGAAGATGATGTATGAATCTATTCCCCGCCAAGCGAAAGAATGACTCTGACCTTGAACTACACCATGATCTCTTAATCATTCCAGGACTGAAGTTTGTATAGAGAAACTATTCACAATGGCGACTCTCAAGCGAGGCAAACCTATCAGAAGCCAAGCACTTTCCCGCCATAAACACTGACATATACAATCGATTCAAATTCTACTATTGCGCCATCTGGTGTCCACGGTCGTTCTTTCGCTGTGAGGACTTTAGTGACTGCGTTTGAAAAAAATTCTTTCTTCTACTGTCCACAGATATTACGGATCACAAGTCCAGTTGAAACATAACCTCTTCACTCCTCATTTTATTAATTTCCGGATCTATATTTTTAGAAGATTTCCTGTCAAGCGTAAGAAGAAGTACTGTATAAATCCTTCGTACTTTAGAAACTTCGTTATTAACTTTTATTGTAAAAGTTTACTGTTTACTAGTGGCAGGCTTTGAAGCAATGCCGTGAATCGCCGTCATTCACCGGAACAAATGGGAAAACGCTTCCTGTGTTCTGTTATACATATATTGAAGATCCTCAGCTGTTATTGAATTCCGTTGATCTCTTTGTGAGGAAAATCTTTTTGAATGTCTCCTTGTAATCGAAGAGAATTTCAGAAAACATGACTTCCACGGCGCTTCCCCAAGAAGACCAATCGATCTCAGCTAGTAGATGTAAATTGAACAATTGCTGCCTGTATGGTTATTGTTATTTTAACGTTTGTCTTAACATTGTACGAGAAAGTACAATTAAAAATGGAAAAAAGTCGGGTTTAATATTTTTTTTTGAAAACACATTACATACGTTTTGACTATTTTCCTAAATACCTGCACATCTGTGATAAGACACGATAACAGACATAAATTTCAAATTTTTGCAATTTGGCGCATTGTCTATTGTCCTCCCAATGAGAGTTGGCCGGCGGAAGTTTGAACTGCGCAGCCCTTCCGGTAGCTGATCAATTATGTTTTCCTGTCAAAATGGACGACGGCGCGGCGTATAGTTAACTTATAGTAGGCTAACGTTTAATTATCGGAGAAGTTGTAATTTAAAAAAATACTTGTTTATTTAGAGAATTTCATTCTTAAATTATGTCTCTTAGGTTTTAGGTTTTGAAAGTATCCCTTCACAGAAACAAGTATTTCTCTTGCTTGACGACGAAGAGTCCTTCCAGGCTATTTTTCTCCGCTGACATGTTGATAACGCAAAATAAAATTTCTCTCTAACATTTAGCATTATTTCAATACTAATCACTAATAATAAATATTTTAATGATTTATAAATACAATTCCCTTGTGATAAGTAACCAGCGATTAGCAGAAGGGCAGATTCTTGTCAGAAGATCAGACGGAAGCGCCTGACCAGACTAATCGATGCTACATGCGCAGATCTCACAAAAACAGGGCGGCCAACTCACATTTGAAGGACAATAGATGAGATTGATCTTACGTAAACCTTTGTTAAAGGGGTACATTCCGAAAAGCAGTTTTAATTAAGCTACAAATGCTTCAAATTTCATGAACACACTAAAGGTACCACGTGTTTACTAAGTGATTTCTCAAAATACGCTTAATTGACGATCATTGGTTATTTTTTTTTCTTAGTGGTATTTCCGTTCACTTCCGTATTGAGATCTTGATGTTTACAGGTGACTACTCTCAACTGATTGTCCCAATTAAGAGTGAAACAGCTGTTTTGAGATGTCACCTAGTAAATACCACCTCAACCTTTATATTTTGAGGCGCTTTTGTTTTATTTAAATACACATATAAACTTCACTGAGGAGGGCGGAGGCCAGCACAAGAATTTCTTTCTTTTATTTTTAATGTGTATTTCTTGTTTTTAGCTTAGATTTGTGGAGATAAATTTTTTCCATTGATACTTAAAATTTCATGTTTTAAGGTCGAATTTATATTAGACAAACTGTTTCTAATCATTTCGTATCGTTAAAGATCGAGAAAAAATATTTTTTTTTACAAAAGTAACTTGGACAAACGGTTTTCAACGAAGGGATTGACTGTGTTCTTTCCAATTTAGAAGTGAACTTCCAAGGCCGAGAGGTGTTCCGAACAGAAAAAATTTGGAAGAAAAGTGTCCAATGGGACGAGGGCCCCCGCGAAAGGGGTATGGGGGTGGCAGTTGGTCCCTCAGCATCGAGGTCCGGCCGTCAAAGAGGCCCTGACTGAGGTCTTAACCAAAAAAAAAAAAATACATTTGAATTAACCTATCACTTTTAGACTTTTTTTTAATAATTACGTCTATTTAATATTTATTGTTTTAATAATTATTTTTAATTGTAATTTTCAGAATAATTTACTCTAAAAGATAATGCTAATAACTGTATATTTAAAAGGGAGAAACATAAAATCATAGGGTGTTTTTGAGATATTTTTGGCTCACGTAATCAGTTTAGATCAATTGATCGCGAGATCGGTTTAGAATGTCTAGTGAAAATGCACACCATGCATTATGGTTAACAGTGCTCTGATTATTAATGGACTCAAATATAAAATATCTCTAATGGACTCGAATATAAAATAAGTTTTAATATTTACATTACAGAATCTAGCGCTTTTTAGATTTCAATAACTTTTAAAGCACTTTTTATTGTATTTAACCTTGTCCTCATCACACAGAACTGCAGGAATTTGCAACATTGTGCGATGCTGTCTTAACCGTATCATTGAATTTTAATTAATACCTTAAATTCCTGCATAGACTTAATAGAAAAAAAGCATACGTCAATGTTGTATCTACAAAATGGTCCATAGAAATCTGAGACGGACTGTAGATAACTGAGATCAGCTATTTATGATAATTTTGTTGATTTTTCTTAATTACTTGATTATAATTATGTAAATAAGTAAGGACTAGCCAAGTGAAATTCATAGAAATGTAAATGAACGCTATTTGCCTTACAATTAGGGTATTTGAAAAGATTCTGTTTTTCACTTATTTTTTTCCCTTGCTACGAAAGCTTCATTGCTGGGAGTCTGAATCCCCGCAATCCATTTGTCATGTGGATTTGGTGCCAACTCAGTCACAGTCATTGCCAAATCGGACTAAAGTACTAACTCATAGAAGGGTATCGGCCACTTTCAAGGGTCCTTCACGCTTTCATCCCACCCCAAGTCTTTTTTTCTTCTTTTCCTTTTCAATTTCTTTCTTAAACTCGGGGACTGAGCAGCTCTGATAGGTCTTCAGTGGTTCTCATCCATCCTCCCTTCTGTCATCCACGATTACGACATTTTTTTTTCATGTTTACGACGCTTGGAAGCAGCGCCTCTACATTTGCACGGATTTGGAAAAACGAAATTAGGGAAGAGAATTCATGCGTAATAGCAGCCATTAAAATGCAGATCAGAAAACTGATCTCTTTCGAACCAATTGCAGAGGAAACATTTCTCTAATAATGACTAGTAATAATTGTTATAGTGATTTAACAAAAACAACAGATGCGTGAATGTCATTGATAGTAACGTAACAAATGGTCCACACATGAAAGAGATTATTGCTATACACTTCGTCTTCAGAAACAAGAGGAGATATCGGAATATCATTTGTTTATATCAAATTTCTGAGACCGACCTTTGGAAAACGACGTAAATGTTTTATTTGTGTTTTTACATATTTTTTTTTACACATTTTAAGTCAATCTTTCTAGTCTTCTTCTGATAAAGTCTTTGTTTAAAATGGGGAATTAGAATAGCATAGGTCTATAGTGCTTGTAATCTTAAGAAGAAGAGATATTATGTATGTTCTGTGTATTACTGATATATTTCATTTAGAATGTATATGGACTGTACTACTTATGCCTAATTTGTTAGCTTTGTATTTAGCCGACAAACAGGAAACGAGTATTTACTAAACACTTGGTGACTGAAGGAAACGATAGCTATCTACTTGACGATCTGATAGATAGCTAGATCGTCAATTTAATTGCAATCTCTTAAGAAATGTCTATCAGAATTTTTGTCACTTTCCAAAGCTAAGTTTGAAAATATTCCTTACATCAATTCACTAAAAGACTCCACAAACATTAATCTCCAAATTTTTGTAGAGTCTTTTAGTGAATTGATGTTAATAAAGGCGTTCATGTTAGAAGATTCCTTACATCGCTAAAAAGATCAATTAGGTCGAAAAATTTAAGGGCCTTGCAGAAAAGTCAGGAGAATTCGTCAGATAGAGCTGCCTGCCAGAAAGAATTTGAGGACTGATAGATAATAGGTAAGTAGTGAAAGCCTGTCAAGAACTTCCGTATCAGGCACGGTGGTGTGGAATTTTAGGTAAGTCTAATGCGCAATTCCACTATAGAGAAAAATCATTTAAAAGTGTTGAAAATCAATTTAAAAGGTTTTCAATATCAATTCAGACAGGCTGCAGAAATTTATTTTAAAATATATATATATATAAAAAAAAAACTGTGTGTACGTGCGTGCGTACGTTCGCCAACAATTGAATTTCGCAACAATTCGCGTTATTCAGGGGTCAATCCATACTAAACGGTCCAGAAAACATTAAATTGGTTGCTCGACCATTTTTCAAAAAATTGATTTTTTTACTGTTGTTACCCCTATGCATGAGTACTCCAAAACAGGCATTACATAGGTAGATACAAAGGTATCTAACTCAAAAATCAAACTCAAATATCAAACTCAAAATTTTTTTCACAGATACCTCTCATAAAGTTCTCTTTATACTGTAAATATCAAATTTTTATTAGGTCCCCCACCAGAGATATTGGGGCTCAAACTTTGAAAAAAAAGAAAAAAAGAGCATTTTTAAAGCGCTATAACTTAATTAGGAAGCCAGTAACACATTTGAAATATTTCTTGCTAAACCTTTGGATGTATATCTTTTCTCAAAAAAATTATAGCTTTGCTATTTTATTCCTTCTGCTCGAAAAAAACCCCTGAACTTTTGATTTTTATTCAAAAGCGAATATCAGTTTCGGTTCTAAATTTCTGCCATTTGTATTAGAGATATGGTAAAAAGGTATAAAACATAAAATGTAGTTTTGTGCTGAAAAAAATGTTTTTTACCACAGCTTCCTATCATTTTTCTTAGCTGAGTTATCAAAATTACCGCAACTGTCTGCAAAGGCCAAAAATGCCGGAAACCCTAAAACAAAAACGGACGCCATTTTTAAACGAAATCAAATAAAAAAATAATAATGCCTGTTTTGGAGTACTCATGTATAGGGGTAACAACAGTAAAAAAATCATTTTTTTAAAAAATGGTCGAGCAACCAGTGCTGGACCGTTTGGTATGGATTGACCCTCATGCAAATAACAAGAGTATGGTTGCGTGGTTGATGCTGTCCTCAACAATGGAATTTCTAACGCGCGTTGCCAGGCAACAGGAGTACTGTTGCTTGGTAACTCAACTTCGCAAATTTCCGACTGTTACAAATGGATTTCAATATTGTATTACATAAAGTTTTAAAACTTTAATTTATTTTTATTTTTAGTTTTAAGTTTTGGTTTACTTGATGTCATTTGTGAATAAATAAAATGTTTTTCTTTCGGAACAAAGCGACAGGCAGTCATCTACTGTGAGATTACAAAAAAATATATGTAAATATAAAATATAAATTATGTATAATTAATTACACTTATTTGTTCGACAACAGATGACACTCAGATGGCTAGCTGGAATAACGAATTGCTCAATAGAATGTTATTATCCAATACTTTTGGGATCACATTGTTAGTTAGTAATGTAGTCTAATGAGACTTTTTTTTTTTTTTTTTAATTCTCATTATCTTTAACCTGGAATAAAAAGTAAACTTTTTTTTAATCAAGCACTGAGAAGTTGGGAGTTCTGAAACTCATCTAATTTTTTTCGTAAAAATTATTAAGAAT
>JAFIDM010029963.1:52436-72925 GCA_023159025.1 Thereuonema tuberculata | reverse complement strand
AGTTCTGGCAATTAAGTAAGAACAATTTTATATTAATTTTCAAAATAAAATCAGTAATAATAATTAACATCATTATCCAACTATAATATCTACAAGAGTTATAATATAGTCATTAATAACATTCATAACAACCAATAATTATTATAACAGTGATTCATGAGATTTGTAGAATAGATTTTAGATTCATATTGATGTGTGGTCAAAAATCCGGGACGACCTTCGACGCTGACAATCGGGGGTCTCTCTCGAGCTCCCTGCCAGGTCCGCCGACATTGCGTCATAGCTCCTCACAGCTCCTCGTTGACATTGCATCAATATATCAACATATAATTTACAATGATAATAATAGTATTTTAAAGAAAATAGAGATAGATTGGCCATGTTAATGGATAAAATGTAGAGCTTTTAAGAGAAACAATATGCTACAAAAATCTTTCGAAAAAAGTTTTTGGTTTCCAAGATGGCGCCTTTTAAAGGGTAAAATTTTGACTTTTTCTCAATTTAAATGAAAAGTTTAAAAGTTGGAAGAAAACATTATATTGAGAAAATGTTGGTATTTGAAAGTTCTATCGAACGGTATATCAGTCATTAACAAACGTTTCTGCGTTTGGAAGATACATGCAAAAATGAAGTGTTTTTGCGGCAACACAACAAGCATACTTAGGAAATTTATGGACACAACCACACATCCCTAACCATTCTTCCACCTTTTTTTTTTTACACTTGGCAGTATGTGCTTTGGTCCTTGACCCGCCATGTTGTCTTTGCTGGGGAAACCCATGGTTTGAAACTTTTACATAATAATAATATTTTTTATATTTATTTCTAAATACAAAAGTTACAGTACCATTAGGACCGTACAAATTCCTATCAACAGGTTCTAATTATAGGTATACTATAATATTGAATTAATTTTCAATCCAAATATTTTTAATGTTAAAAAACAATAAAAGACTTACATCAATATATAGTTTTCAAGTGATATTTGTCAAATAGACCGCTAAGTTGAAACCTTCACCAGTTTTGATTAGAGGTCATTTTTCCCCTCCATTTGCTTTTCTTGCTTTCTATTCCTTTTTATTATCTCAGTTTCTTAGCATGTTCAGTGACAGGAAATACAGATTGTGGTAACAAAAATAAAGGAAGTTGCTCCCCAAGCCCACTGCACTCACTGCAGCCTACACAGACAACATTTGGAAGCCAAAAATCTGTCACCAACCCTGAAAATGTTTTCAATGAGATGGTCAAAATTGTAATTTCATAAAATCCCATTCTCTAAGGATGAGGTTATTTTCAATATTATGTGATGAAATGGGAAATGGCAACAAAAAGTTCTTCCTTTCAGAAGTACAGTGGCTTTCAAGGGGAAATATGTTGTGCAGGATTTTTTGCACTGCGACATAAATGTAGATTTTTCTTACTGATTTTAAAGGCAACTGTGGGCTTGAGGATAGATTTTTGTGACGAGTTGTGGCTGTGCAGGGTCGCATAATAAGCTGATATTTTGAGTGAACTGAATAACCTCAAAATCCTACAAGGAAACAACACTACTCCATTTACTGTTCAAGACAAGGTGAATGCTATGATACCGAGATTCAGATTATGGAGAGAGAAGCTGAAAACGTGCCTTTCTTCCCACTCCTTCAAGGTTTCGTTCAAAAAAATGTTATGGACATTTTGTCATGCCATTTTTTTTTTTTTTTAATCTATCTATATTTTTAATTCTTTTTTTTTTTTATTCTCTTCCTTCTTTATTATTTTAACTTGCAAAACGATTTATCTTCAAATCATGCACTGATAACCGCCCAGTGACAGACAACAGACATCATCAGGTGGATATTGGATAAAAGCCTCAACATGAGCGGTATCGATCAGTTCGACCTGCTTGACGGTGTTTGAACTTTACTATATGCAATGCTGTGTTTACGTGATGGTGCATTGCTCGTAAAGTTTTATTACCAAAATAACAGTAATGCGTCCATTGCACTACGGTTATTGCGAACAACGAATGGCCTACGGAAAGGTACCATGACTATTTGCGAAACATGATCTCACCTTTTGAAAATACCAGATCTCTACAAGTGCAACCAGGACGCGGACGCAAACCGATATTAAATGATGAAGTTGAAACATTTGCAATGTCAACAGTGGAAGCGAATGCTGCACATGGATCTAGCAGTTATCAGGCAGTATCGAGGCAGATGGATATGCCATATTCAACTGTATGGAAATGGATGAGCAAAGTGCTGAAGTTTTATCCTTACTGGATTAGCCAACTCCAACAACTGGTTCAAATAGATGTGGAAATGCGCATGCATTTCTCTCACCTGTTCCTAGCTTGGATAGAAGTGGACGATGCATGGCCTTCTACGGAGTGAAGAGGAACATTTTTATCTCAGCAGCACTGTCAATACACACATACTGACGGATTTGGGATACTGAGAACCCTGTTGTTATCGAGCAGATGTTTTTGCATCCACTGAAGGTCATACTATGGTGTGGTTTTACCGCCTCCTTCATAATTGGTCCGTACTTTTCCGAAGAACTGCAATCATCAGAACCAGTGATGTTCTGTCACTGCAGTGTGATATCAACAGATGCTGCGAAATTTCATTATTCCAGAACTTCAACAGCGTGGATGTCTTGATACGACAGTGTTCATGCAGGATGGAGTGCTTCCTCACATGGGATTAACAGTGAAGCAAGTTCTACACCAGCATTTGACCGACGACCACATAATTAGTTGAGCATTACCGACGACGTGGCTCGCATGTTTGCCTGATCTCATGCCTTGTGACTTTTGGTTGTTGGGTAACTTGAAAGCATTGGTTTATCAAAGACACGTTGATAGTTTGGTAACATTGAAGGACTGAATAACTGCTTCATGTGAGACGAACCTCTGGAGATTTCCTGTAGCCTGCAGTCCATAGAATGCAGATTTTGAACAACATGCAAGGACGACATATTGAACCGTGTGAGTAACTGACTAACAATAAAACTTATTGTTAATTGTACGCGTTTGTTTTCTTTCCTATAACTAATTAGCTCGCCATACAGCACGTTTTTCCCCCTGGTGGCGCCATTCAGAACTAAAATTTTTTTTCTTCGAAATATGCAATCCCATGGTCTGAACAGTATATACACCAAATTTGGCAATTTTTTTGCCCAACAGTTTTTTGCCTATCGCGCTCCAAACACCTGTTTAATTATGGCCACTTGGTATAAACAGCCATTGTGAAATTTAATCAAAGAAGGGAAAGAAGAGACAATACATTATATTTTTTTTATTTGAAGTTAAGATCAGCAAGGATTGAAGTTAAGTAGTTAAGAACAGTAATGGTCAAAGTTAAGAGGTTAAATTAAGTCAAATTTAGATAAGGAGAAACTTCAGTGATTTAGTGTAAGAATCATTCTGTGACATTCGACGAGTAAATCATTATGTCTCTCATCAAGTTGGAGAACTTCATTAACAGTCTCCTAAAAAAAAAATTGCAATTTTGAGAATTTATGAATACTTCGATTATTTCTCCCAACTCAACGAAAGTTCAAGTGAAAGATAACTTTCCCATCAAGCAACTAGACTCTCAATGATGAACAAGGAAAGTACCATATATTTGTAGTGTCTGTCTTCAAGTGCCAGAAGGAAAAGCTGAGACCCTGAAAACAGAGACCCATAGGATGTCTAGGATAGAAGTCGGACTCAGAGAGGATATAGACAGGACGAGATATTTTTTCCCCAATATCCACTGCTGCAGAGGAGAGCTTCATCGCTTCTTCACTAGAAAGCTTTGCCTGATGTAACGAGACTGCTTGAACTTATCTAGAACTGCAAAAAAAAAAATCCCTCAGATGGAAGAACAAAGAAAATTAGTGCTTTGAAATGATCATAATTTGATCATGGAATCCTAAGCTTCTTAGTTCGACTTCATACCAAACGGTAAGTAACAATTATCCTTTGAATTTTCAATTCCCAAAAATCCAAAGACTAATTTTCATCACTGTCTCTGTTTCAACTGCTTACCTTGTCGTAAAAAACTTATCATTTATCATCTTAATAACTAGTGTTGTTATTTACTAATTGGATTATGTGTGATTTTGTTTATCTAAGACAGCAAGATAAAAATTCATTTGTTTTATTTCTATCCTTTCTATGTCTGCATTTTTTCTTTTATCTTTACTTATAACCATGAGATTTATTTATTTCTTCATTCGTGTGTGATTTTGTGCTTTGAAAGAACTCTCTGGGCCCAGTATATTGAAAGCACGTAACTTCTTCATTGTAGTTTTAGTTTTGTCTTAATCTTAGTCCTCTTTAGTTTTTATTGTGTGAATTTTGGTGGTGAAATGATCCACCAAATGTTTTATTGAGTTAGAAGGGAAAGCTAACATATTCCAGTGGCAAAATTTTAGTAGCAGTGACTTTCTTTTTCATTTTTTTTTTTATTTTAATGTTTTTTATTATACACTATTTTGTTCTTCCACATTGGAACTGAGTCTGTGTAGCCATTTTGTTAATTTTATTGAACACTACATTGTCATCCTAGACAAAGTTGGTAGCAGTGCAGAGTTTTTAAGCCACCATTTTTTTTTTAATTATTATTTATATAGCTTGCTCACGCATTAATTTAGATAATTACTTTAATTAGTGTGACAACACTAAAATTGCACTATGATATCAGCTTCGTATAAAGAAGTATTATAGTAAATTCTTCACCATGCTAGGAAAAATTATTAAGATTGTTATTACTGTGACGATGTGATTTTTACGTCTCAAGAAAAGGGTGAACAGGCAAGAAAATTGTTTGCTCTCACTCCTTGATTTTTAGATTTAGTTTTCTGAGTAATGATTTAATTTGGGAATTATGTTTATACATGTATATAAAGGAGCAATAATCTTAAATGTTTTGCTTCGCTTGTGTAATTGAGATTATGAGCATATTGTGTAAAGTGTAATAATTTTGAGGGGAATGGAGATAGAGGCTAGCGACGCCATTGAGTCTAGACGTCGGCGATTTCGATAAAACACCGATAAAACACAACCACCGAAAGAAGACAGTACGAGAACTGTAAGTAAGCAACGTTTTTTTAATCTTACGCCGGAGAAAATATCAGACGTGTCAAGTTACCTGAATTTTCACGCCGAGCGGAAAAGAATAGTTGTACAGTTACCCGTAGTCAAGTGACGAACCAAGGCAACAGGCAGTGTCCGTGGAAGCCGGCGGGAAGCCGAACGCCAACCAGGGAGGCGCGCTCTGTCGCCGCTAACCCATTACACAAGTGCCGACCGACGCAGGTCGCAACAATTGTTCAACGATAACGATTAGTGACTGTGTCAGTTATAATAAAGTGTTTTAAAAGAGAAAAGACTCTTAGGCGCAACGAATGAACTTCTCTAAACATTTTAGAGAACATTTGACTTTACTATTTTAAGTAAAATAGACTATCTAGTTCAAAGAAGAAGAAGTGTGTGGAGCTAATCGCACGTATTAGCATTTTTGTAAATTGTTCATTAATACCATCCTTAAGTGTATTTTGAGTATTTTAGCATTTATGATTAAGTGTTTCATTTTGGTGATTTGTTGTGTAGATTGAACGGGGGTAGTTAAGCAAGTGATTCATTTTGAAGAGACGTCTCTCGCCGTTAGTTTATTGTTATTGAAGGGATAAGAGGGAGACTGGTTTTGGAGGAGGAGTTTGTAAATGTGTTTTAATATTTTATTAAAGTGTTTTCTATGTTAAATTGAATAAAGAAGTGTGTTATTTGCTTTAAACAAATCTTGTCTTTTCACTCATTTAGTTAGTGTCTTAAGATAATTTAGGATTAAAGGGTGATAATTTAATATAAGAGGGTTCTATTAGGTGATAGAGGTTACTAGTTCTTTGTCCTGGTTTAACGGGCCCAGCGCCAGGAAGAAACAGTCTTGACCCTACATCATTAATTCAAAAATAGAATCCTACAGGTGTGTTCGAGTGACAGCAGGAGTATATATTTCGTCGGAGGGCAAAGTAACCTTTCGAAGGCTGAATTTTGGTAGCAGGGCATCATTGCTCATTTTTATTTTTCGTTTCATTTTATTTTTATAGTTCACCTGAGACCCCCATCATTTCTCAGCGTGACATTACTTAATTTCATTTACTTGATAACTGGGGAGTATATTCACATGATTCTATAATATTATAGCATTTGAAGACCTCATCAATGGAGAAAAAGGATGCTTTTCTTTTATCTAAGACCATCTGTGAGCTAACAATTACATAATTAAGCAATATCTGCAGTTAAGTGCTACTGTTCTGTGAATGGTATGAATCAAAATTTTCATCTGAGGCACCGGTTTTAGCCAGACTGTGAGGGCAGTTTTAGGTTATGTAAAGTCCTAGGCAAGCTGGAATTTCAAGGTCCATTTCATCATCATCATCAAGGCTTAGGCAATAAGTCCATTCCATTCTGGCTTCTTGGTTCAGCCACCGTTTCCTAGGTCTGCCACGATCTTGCTTGCCTTTTTGTTTGTGATAAAAGGCAGCTCTAGGTAATAATTGGATATGATCTTTCCAATTATTGCAGTACTCACTAATTTTCTCACAGAGGCTAAGTATGTTTAATTCTCTTCTGATATCTTCATTTCTTATTTTATCTAAAATAGTATAACCCTTTAGAGATCACAAGTACCTCATTTCTGCTGCTTGAATTCTGTTTGTCTTTGGTGTTCAGTGTCCTTGTCTCTGAGCCGTACAGTAAAGTGGTGACTGCCATGACCTTATAAAACTTTAGTTGTGTTTCTTTCCTTGTTTTTTCCTTTAGGGTTCAAATGAGAGTGCCACAGATGTTGAAATTTATATAGCTTTTTGTATATCATTATCATAGTTGAAGGTGATATCACAACCTAGATAGTTAAAGTGTTATATTTGTTCGATAATTTTATTATCGATAATAATTTTTGTTCTAACTGGTTCTTTGCCTTTAAATGCCATTGTTTCGTTTTAGGAATTTAAATTTTCGTATTATAATCTTGACATATTTTATGAAGTGTATAAGTAAATTTTTGAAGATCATCTTCATTTGTTTGAATAATAATTTCATCATCCGCAAAAAGTAACGTATTGACAGAAGTTGACTGATTCAAATGAATACCAGTATTTATTGATGATTTCCATGTTCGTATGATGTCATCAATATAAATATAAAAGAGGGTTGGGTCCATTTATGTTATATTTATATTAGTACAGTCAATACGTTCTGAAAAAAACGTATCAGTGAAAATAGCATTTCTTTACATCATACCATTTAAATGAAATGAAAAGACAATTATATTTACCTTGCAATTAAACACCTTTGCCAATTCAACATACAAAAATTCATATCCGTATTCAGCTGAAGCATCTATATGAACAAAACGGTCTGGCTCTTTATTAATCCAATACTTAATGGCAGTAATTGTAGCAGCAAGACTCTCTTCTCTGGTTGGCAAATACATTGCTTCTGGGATACAAAACGTTGTATCTAAATAAATGCTGTCTATGACCTTCACTCTGGAACAGAAGATACAAATTAAAAACTGGAAAATTGGAGCTAATATTAAAAATAAAAGAATTTAAAATTCTAAAAAACATTAATGCTAAACAACCAAGAATCTAATTTGCTCAATATTTATAATAATAGGCATATATTCTTCTTATGAGGACATTTTAGAATAAAATTAGTGCATAGAATTTCAATAATAAAATATTGCAATTCTGTCCAAACTGTGTCAAGATTCAAAGTAAAGAAAACTGTCACTTCTTGTCTAAGGACAGACATAATCAGAAAGGGTTCTGTGTATGCAAAGATGTCACACTAACCTTCATGAGATCGGAAGTAGGACAACAGTACAAGCTGTGCAGTTGTCATTACTGAATTCCTGGGCAAAAGGGTAAGTCCCAGGCAGGTCATGTGAGGAAGAGAAGAAAACAAGAACCCTTTCAAGGCAGGTGAAGAAGTTAACAGTATGGACAACCCTTCCTTACCTGTGCAGTCACAATTCTCTATCATAATGGAATAAGCTTAGCTATTATACTTAAGGTCACAAAATATAGAAACAAAATTAGTCAGGGCGATTCAGTAGAGAAGTGAACTGTTATGGTAAATTTACACCAAGGATCTGGACCACAATCAACAACAAAATAGTCAAAAAAGAGGAATTTCAGGGCAAAACAGTGAGGGTTCTCTGGCAGCAAATGGGCCCCATTCTCAAACAGTGCTTAGCTGAGAACTTTATCTCTTTCATGACCTAGTCTTTACCGTCTTTTTACTCTGGCATGATTCTCAAAGACCAGGTAAGCCAGCTTACTAAGCCGAAATGATGTCAGGCAAGAGCATGACATCAAATTCCTCTCCTGCAGAGAAATGCGATTCACAATGTCAAATTCCTCTCCTGCAGAGAAATGCGATTCACAATGTCAAATTCCTCTCCTGCAGAGAAATGCGATTCACAATGTCACTTTCCGCTCAGCAGTTTAGCTAGCTGGCCTTGCCAACTGTCGATCTGACTCAAGACTAGCTCAAGCAATTCTTTCATTTCAAATAATGCAAAAAAAAAAACAAACGTTTTTTTCTCCTAAGTAGATACAAAATTAAACAAATGTAAACATTTAGAAACATTTTAGATACTTATAACAAGAAAAAGAAGCATAAAACCGTACACAATTAAAGATTCACTGAGCTGTTTTTGGATTTTTCGTACCGGGAACCCAAGACGGAACAGTTTCGAGATTCCTATCTCTCATCGGTTGGGTTCGCCCAATACTCAATAGCTCAGCGGAACCAAAAGAAACATAAACAAAGGACAAATAAACAAAACAATGACCCTTAAATTAAAAAAAAACATCAAAATATAAATTAAAAATAAAAAGGGCAATAAGTAATCCCCGCTAGCTCTGGGCTTGGCATGTAAAGGATTAACTTATAAAGAAAACATGTACATAATAGTCAAATTTAACGTGCAGTGAGGACATATTTATAACAAGAAAAAGAAGCATAAAACCGCACAAAATTAAAGGTTCACTGAGCTATTTTTGGATTTTAAAGGTTCAGTGAATCTTTAATTTGTGCGGTTTTATGCTTCTTTTTCTTATTATATGTCCTCACCGCACGTTAAATTTGACTATTATTTTAGATACTTCCTACAGTTTTTTTATATCTTAATAATAATAATAATAATAATAATAATAATAATAATAATTAATTTTACATCAGTTTTCAACAAAAGTTCTATGAAACTGTGGTTTTGTTTCTTGGTGTTTCTTTTATCTTTTGGTGAATGTTAAACTGTTGAAAGAAATATTATATTGTTATGTATGCTTAGTTTGTTGGAAGATACTATGGTTCATTTGTTTGAAAAGGATTCTTTGTTAAAAAGAATGGCAAAAATGTTAACAAACAATACTTCTCGCATGGGAATCATTGAAAAGATTCAATTGTTGTAGCTCATTTTTGTCTTGGAGACAAGAAGAGTTTATTATTATTATGGGATTTCGATTTTGTGGCAGTGTATGGAGAAATGAGATTCTGATCTTGTAACAGTCGTATGGAGAAATGGTATTTCTGATTTGTATATGGAGAAATGTAAAAAGAAAGAGGTTCTTAGAAGCTTTGTCTTAGATCAGTTTCATTCCCATTAGTTTTAATCCCAGCAGAAATGATTTCTGGTGATCAGAGTAATCAGAGTTTTATCCTGTTAATTAGAATGTTAGTTAAACAGTTATTCACTAAAGTTATTTAGAATTTTTTCCTAGGAGGATGAAACCTAGTTCAGGGTGTCTACAAAATCTGAATAAACAAATTCCCTGATTTTTCCCTGATCTGTTCAACCAAAAAAAAAAAAACCTCCACACCCTTCTATTCAACCAAAAAAAAACAAAAAAAACCTCTAAACCGATCTGTTCAACCAAAAAAATTCCCTGATTTTAAGGAATAATTGCAAAATTCCCTGATAATTCCCGGTTTTCCCCGATTCCCTGATTCTGTAGACACCCTGTAGTTTTCCGTGTCTGGCAGGTACACGTATCGTATGACAGTGTGGAATGTATTGCAACAGATAGTGCATTTTTTTCCATACTAGATCAACCACAACCATCAGCTACTTGTTGCCAACAAAAACCAATGACTTACCTTTGCATTGACTGCTCTTGCCAGAATGGAAGTGATGTGTCATGGCTGTGGAATATCTTGAGGAACAAAGAGCCACATTTTTATCTTAATGCAACAGTTAACACCCAGAATTGTCATAGTTAGGCCATGGAAAATTCCTCAGTTTTCCAGGAACTTCCCGTGCATTCTCCTAAAGTGACCGTCTGGTGTGGATTCACTTCCACATTTATCATCGGACCATTCTTCTTCAAAGAAGTTGCTCCTAATGGCCTTGATATATCATGCTTCAGAATTTTGTCCTACCCCAACTTCAACAGTGACAATGTCTTATGTCTACAACTTGTATGCAAGATAGTGTGTTCCCATATAATGAGAACACTGTACAGCATTGTTTGCACAAACACCAGGCAAATTAGTCTAACATTTCCTATTTGGCTGGCCATCATGTTCTCCATGTTATTTCTGGGCCATTTAAAGAATATGCTTATTGTGGAAATGTTGCAGATTTATCAGACTTAAGGGACCATATTAGCTACATGTGCGAAGCATCACAGGGATCAGTTGCTTAAATACACTGTTCATCATATGCAAATTTTACACCTTCAAGACGGGAAACACATCGAACAATATTCCTTACATCGCTAAACAGTCTGTGCAAAAGGCATGTCCCGTGCGGAATGAATAAATGCTTTTTGATTGTGTTTTTGTTGGTTTTTCTTATAGTTTGCTATAAAGTGTCCCCTAGGGGAACTTTTAACTATTTATTTTCCATAATCCTTTTCTGCATCCTTTGAAAAGTCTGAATACAAATTTTGGTGTTAATCCGCTTATTGGTTACAGCTTAAGAGTGTTCTGAAGAGGTCAAGTTTAATTATGGGCCCCTTTTCATTAAACATTAATGAAATGCACAATTAAGCGTATTTTAAATTAAGTACTTTTAAGGAATTTGCAGACCTCTGTGACCAGTAGCTGCTATGTCACCATCCTTGCAGACCTCTGTGACCAGTAGCTGCTATGTCACCATCCTTGCAGATCACTTACATCCATTCATAGCAACCCCAAAGGGTGCAGCCTCTTTCTACAGGACAATGCACTACCACACTAGGTTCCCATAACCTGACTGCGACTGGAGGAGCATTACTTTGAGTTTGTCGTCATGTCTTGGATTCCATGTTCACCAAATTTAAATGCCGCTGAATGTGGGATGCACTTCAATGTGCTATCACTGCCAGGAATCCACCACCAGCAAACATTATGGAATTGTGGGATGCTCTGCAGGATGCATGGTGGGCACTGTCTCCGCAGAGTACTAGTGGAGTCCAAGCCACATTCTGTTCCTGCCATCATCCAAGCGTGAGGAAGACCTATGCAGTATCAGACAGGTATCTCAGTTTTTTTTTGTTTTTTTTTTTGTTTAGCTTTCAGTGTATTTCAAATACAACAATTTAAACTATAACATAATACCTTTTAAATTCAAGCATTTAATATAATGTATTGTTCCCCATAACAATATCAACAGAATAAAAATAAACTATTTCCTGTATATATATATATATATCTTTTTATGAAAAATAAGTTCATTAACGGCAGTTAATGTCGCCTGACGAAGCAGGATAATAAATAAGCCTGTGAAATATTATAAATATGAGTAGATGTAGTTTGTATTTTAAAAGGATGAAAGGAATAGGTGTACATTGCTTGTTTCATTATAATGGAAAGAAAAGTCCCATTAACATTGAAGAATATAATTTATGCATCAGGCAAGAGATGTTATCTTGATTCAGCAATGAACACACGACTTTTGGGTTGTTGTTTTGTTTCAAACGAAGATGGTATAATGATTTTTCATTCTAATGGTAAACTTCTTGTTAAGTGCAAAGCAAGACAGAATTCTTTGCATTTGATGCAGAAGGAGATAAAGGATCTACTAGGTTTTTAAAAGAATCATCGTTTGCCATTGTATCAAAGAAAACAAAACTGCCTACCAGTAATGTCATTAATTATCCTCTGGCATGAACATTTGGGTCATGTGAACTTATAACACTTGAAAAGCATAGTAAATCATCAAAAGATTCAAGGGTCTCAGTTATCATCTGTAATCTGACTCCGGTATCCTGTAATTGCGAAGTCTCATTAAGTTGCCTTACTGGAGAGTACTTAAAACATTCTTTAAAGTCATAGACTCAGATATTTGGGGTTCTTTGCCTATTGTTATGCCAGGAGGGAGAATATTTTGTTAACATTTATTGATCATTTTTCAAAAAAGGCAGATGAAGTTATTGATATGTTTAAGCTTAACAAGGCACGTGCGAAACAGGAGACTGGTCTTAAATTGAAAACATTTCGTACAGACGATGGTATGGAATATTGTACATCTTATTTCCAGAATGAGTTAAGATAATTTAGATATTACAGCAGAACGTACAAATGAAAATTCACTTGAAATGATTGAGTTGTGAATGTTTTAACTGAACTGCATTGAGTTAGAACTTATTGCAATTGTATAAGTTGCACTGGTCAATGGTGGGTAAAATTGTTGAAAGCCGCTGTATATATAAAGAATAAATGTCAGCATTTTGAAATTGATGAGAAAATATAAGACACGGTATGGTATCAGTGGTTCTCCAAAAGTAAATCACTTACATCAAATTGGAAACTTATGTTTTGTACATAATGTTTGATCTCAAGTAGAGACTTGGGTTACTTAAAGGACATGGATTCCATACCCATGGTTATTGTGTTGTGAACTCTTAATGAAGGCTTGTCATATATTTCTGAAACTAAATCAGTTAAATAAGAAACATTCAGGTATGGATGAACTTTGAAATGCACAGAAGTTTGAAAATATACATTTTATTTGGATGATGATCAACCTAAACATAAGTACGAATATAATCTGTTCTTGAACAAATTCATCCTGTGAAAGAACTTTCTTCAAGTTGTAATAGAACAGAAGTTGGTCGTTCCAGTGGAACAAGAAATTGTGGAATTGACTTCTACTACTATGATCACATTAATCAAAGAAACATGAGATCCAAAACTTTTTAATTCCAAGACTATGAATGCTGTTGCTTCTACAGGGTGAATAAACGAACACTTTCAAAGTCTTCCTTCACAGTCTCAGAAAGCTTAGTGACAGCCATTAATATCAGAAGTTTCATCTGATACAGAGTCTGAAGATAATGATGAGATAGATATGCAGTCAGAAGAACACTGCATTGAAGTTAATTTTCCTAAAACATATAGTTAAGCATTCTTCTCTGCAAGGAACTAAATAGAAAGAATTATGAAGGAGAAATTTTAACAACAAAATGTATATAGTGGTTTTAAAAGATAGTTAGATGAAGCCCAATGATTCTTTTTCTTCTTACTTGTTGTTCGTTTAGGGTGGTATATGTAAAATGTGCTTATTTATATGGCAATTTAAAATGAGTGTGTGTGTGTGTGTGTGTGTGTGTGTTTATTAAATTGAGAATATGTTTTGTTTGTTATAGTCAATAGCTAATTTAGTCAGAAAGGAGTGAAATTGTTAATATAATTATTATAATGATGTTTAATGTTCTGACTAAATAGTATGGAAGAAACATTGAAAACCGAACAGGGGTCGACGTATCAAGGATCACTTAATGCAGAGATGGCATACAGGTAGGAAAGGAGCAAAAAGAAATGCTAAAGAAGCTTTCGGACAGCTGTAATGAAATTATGAACTGAAGAGCAAAAGGCAGAGACAAAGAGGAGAAAATGTTACTTGGCTCCTTCTCAAAAACAAGCAAGGCAATAAGACAATTGCTTTTGGATAGGAAAAAGAAAGCCAAAATGGGAATGAAAAATTCCTAGAAATGGCTGAGACTAAAGCACAACCCTTTCATTCTGAAAGAGAATAAGAAACAAAAGGCATTAATGTTTTAAGTAAAAAAGAGGGACCTATCAGGAGCAGAGATGAACATAAGGAAATCGGGTCTCCATAAATGGTAGGAAGAGGAGAAGAAACGTAAAGGAAATAATGAAGGGATACAAGAGAATAATGTACAGTTGTGAATCGTTACAACTTTTACAGTAAATCTTCTAGTGTGATTGAATTTACCCTAATATAAATTCCTGTGTATGTTTTCTGTAGTAACTTCAGGCAAAAGATTTTTTTGGATGCTATAAATATTAGAATGAATTTTTTTTAACAATAAATTAAAATGGCATTGGTAAAATACTTTGATTTGAGATATTTCTTATAGCAGTAGGTCAATAGTTATTAACATGTCATAAGAATCAAATTTAAAGATAAATGTTTGAAATCAAACATACTCTACAATTTCATTGTAGTTTTTCAAAGAAATTTACTGTTATATTTTGTAACAAATAAAGAAGTATTACCTGTCATTAATGTGGAGAGACTTTATTTTTTGAATTTGTCCTGAGATAAGTCTAAAGTCTCCTGTGTATAAGACAGTTCCATTACTGCCTTCAAATAAAAACCTAATTAATATAGATAATGAGAAAATAAATCTTATGTCAAAATAAATAATAATAATGTATTTTCTATTCACAAAATTTAATATTCACAAGAAACCTACATGTCTGCAAAAGTTATAAATTATGAAAACTTTAAATTGCTTTCACTGATACAGCAGTTAAAAGGTGACTAAATTTTCATGAATTTAAAAATTTGTAACAAAAGCAAAATATTTAATTATTAACTTACTACTTTTTTTTCTAACATTTATTTCCTTTAAAACAGACATTATCAACCGAGGCCACAGCATATTCAAGGGGGACTAATAAAAAATTTTATTTAAAATTTTATTTCTTTTTATATTTTTTTTTTTAATTTCTTTTTAATATATATTGTCATGTTTTCTTTATTTGTAAATGTTCAATAAAAATGATTAGCTAATTGTCTTTTGTTTAGAAATCACTTACAAGTCACAGTGCACATAACAATTGAAACATATTAAATTACGATAGAAGTAACTTATCAACCAAGATTGAATACTTCACAGGATATCATAGAATTTCAGAAGAGTTTAAATGGGCTAATCTAGCCAAGTAAAAAAACAAAGATTGAGAATGACTGCTTTAAAGCATACAAGCAATTTGACAACACTAACATTTATTAATATTTTAAACATATTAATGCATCTTAAATAACTCCATATATCACACCGACAATATTTCGTGGGCCTAATCGGAAAAAAAAAAGGCTCAAAAAAGGCTTGATAAAGTGGGCCGGTTAGGCCCACGAAATATCGTCGATGTAGTATATGGAGTATTTAAGAAATATTAATGCAACTAAAAAAATTAAAATTCAATTTCAGGGTACGAATCACTTAATCATTCAAGGTTGAATCTAAAAAAATATACAGGATAAAAAAATGAGAAGTTTTATTCTAGCCTAAGAAGTTATTTCTTATTCCATGTCAAGTAAAGAGCACACAGAAGTACTTCTTTCAGGCTTAAAGTGAGTGATTCTTGGCTTCTTTAAGAGAAAGCTTGCAATTTTATTTCACAAAACTCCCAAGTGAGTATCTATCAATCCCCAACTTCAATACAAGTTTGCTTTGGGTAGCATGATTTAAATCTTTCACTTTCTATTGGTTATAACATAGAATACTTGACATTCCTGAATACAAAGTGCACAAATTCACACTTACAGAATTTTCACTTGCTACCAAAATGTCCCTGTGGGCCCGGTAGCCAAGTGGGTAAGGGTGCTTGGCTGCGGGTTGGAGGTGGCGGGATCGATTCCCGGAGGGCAGAAATTTTTCCACGCTCCATTCTCCTCCATACGGGTCCTACGGCCTACCCAGCCCTCTTTAGAATGGGTACCGGGTTTCTTTCCGGGAGTTAAAGGCGGACGGCGTCGAGCTGACCTCCCGACCTCAACCTAGTCCCGTTGGTCAAGAAACGTCGGGAGCCTTACCTCCCGTGAGCCCTTGGGCCTGCATAGGCCTGTTGTGGCAATCCATTAGCTTTATCTTTTTAACCAAAATGTCCCTGAAGAGAAGTTAAAATGCTTAAGTTGCCTCTTGTACCGATGTTTCCTATTCCTCTGATGAAACATGAATCTTGTCAAAGATGTGTGAGCTAAAACAATCAGTTAGTAAGTAGCAAGATCCTATAATAATCAGATTTTTTTATGTAGTTTTTTTTCAAATTTATGTAAATTTACTTTACTGCACTAGGCTCTGATAAGCAAGAGCCTGGGGCAAAATGTCCCATTTGTCCATTCCTTAGGACGGACCAGAACAGATACAGAGGCTTCAAAATAACAATGATCATAGAGATGAAGAGATGGATGATGTAGCCCATTGCTCTTACCTTTAAACCACAAGAACTCCACCTCAAGAAATGATAAAGAAATAATAACAATTGCTGACTAGTTAATGAAAATCAAACTTAGCTTCTACGATCCATAGACAAGTACTTATGTCACTTGTCCCTTATGTATGAGGCATAAGGATGAAAATTACTTATTCACCAATAAGTAATTTCTGGTCCATAGGTAACACCATACCAACAATTGTTAGCATTAGTCGAAGCTTTTCAGAAAAGCCAGAATGGAATCTGAGAATGTGCAGTAAGTTACAGTACAGCGTTTATATTACAACAAATGATCTCTACTTTTTCTTTCCATTTTTAAGAGATTAAACGCTTCAAGTCTTTATTACTGAATTCAGTTTTTTATTTCCTGGCAACAATCCTATTGCAGTGCCTATGGTAATGTTTTGATTTCTGAATTGTGCAATACTCACATAACTGAACCTGGACAATGTCCGGCGGGAATTAATGTTACCAGCACGTCTGTTTCCTATTTAAAAATAAAAAAATATATATAAATAAGATTTGCAGAGACAAATTTTAAAAATTAAAGTAATAGCTTTAAAAATTTAAACTATCATAAAGTAAAGGAATTTTTTAGAGCTAATTTTAAAAACTAAAATTCACTTTACTATCTGTATAATAAAATATTTTGCAAACAGAGCAGGTCTTGTTGCCTCAGTCGTTGTTATTGTTTTCTTCAAATAAGGTTGGTAAAATTTGAGAAAATTGGATAAAAATTCCGTAGCTTCCACTTTGGTTTCTAGTGATAGATTCTCTTAAGCAGGCTTTTGTTTGCAAATGAGAGTTCATTTATGTAATAATTATCCATGTACAAAACTGACAAATATTATTGCATTATGTATAGAAAATTTAAAAGTAGAAATAACGTCAAAAAAGAAAACACTAGAAAGAAGAAAGAAAAAAAAAAAACATTTTTTTTATAATTCCATATATTCCTAAAATTAACAATTACATTGTGAAATTAATGCATGTTTAGGATTTTTCTGTAACTAATTCTTATAAAAACTGTAACAGTTTCTTTCCCCAAAAAAAATGAAGAGTGAAATATGGAAAAAAAAGGATGTTGTTTATCGAATCCCTTGCCGGGATCGTGAAAAAGGTTATCATGGCATGACACAGCAAACCGTTGGAAAACGAACTGCCCAACACTAACAATTATTTGATGTAAAAGAGAAAGAAAAATCCATTATTTTTCAGCACTGTTCTCAAGAGGTGAAAAGGGTTGATAAAGCAGATAGCACCGTAGCGCTAGCCGTTAAAGAATCAAATCACTTACTGCATTCCCTCTCCATCAATAATGAACTCTCTCATTCGAAAATGAAAGCCTACTAACAGAACCTATCACTAGAAATCAAAGTGAACACTGAGGACGACTAACCCCTCAAACTAGTTTGTTTTTTGGGGCTGTCCATATATTACGTCATCGATTTTTGCTGATTTTTTATCCCCCCCCCCTACAATCATCCTACCGTCATAATCCAATAACCCCCCCCCCCTCTCGCAAAATGACGTCATTTTCTAAAAGCTATAAATTTGATGGATTACTTCGACAATTAAAATCCACTACGATTGTAAAGATAATTCTGTATTTAATACAGTAGAACCTCGATTAACCGAAATGGTCAGGACCGGACCTCCGTCGGTAAATCGAAATTCCGGATAAAAGAGAGCCCTTATAAATGGCCGTCAGGAGACCGCAAAAAATTTAACACTGGTTTTAAACATATGTACAAAATAACTAAATGTGATGTTTTTAATTATATTACTATAATTATAAACAATGAATCTGGGGGCACGGCAATGCCCCTGCAAAGACGAGCCGAAGGCAGGAAGGGCACTATCTACCTTTTCTCGAAGCGTTTCATCGTATTTTCGAACTCTCATAGCTTCGGCCTAGATAATACTAGAGAGCTCAAATTTTCAGGATAAGATGCAGTTAGCAGACTAATGAAATACGCTAAGTTTCGTTTATCTAGCTTTTGTACTTTGGATTTCATTAAGATCTGAAATACGTCGTACCCTCAATGCTTTGGCCTAAATAATATTTGAGAGCTCAAATTTTCAGGATAATATGCAGTTAGCAGACTAATGAAATACGCTATGTTTCATTTATCTAGCTTTTATACTTTGGATTTTATTAATATCTGAAATACGTCGATTTCATCCATGATTCACGGACAGACTGACTGACTGACTGACTCATGATCATGAGTACTTCTTGAAGTCCTAGAAAGCTGAAATTTAGGTTTAGCACACAAACAACGACAAAAATTAAGAAATCTGTAACTTTCACCCTCCAACCCTTCATAAAGGGGGTTCCGGTTCTTTATTATATAACAATTTCTGATAGGTATATCCCATCCAAAACATTTCATGTAAAATAAGTTGCCAAGACTCACATGCTCATAACGCTTTCACTGTTAAAAAGTTATTAGATCTCATCTTACAAAAAGAAATGAAATCCCACCCAAAACATTTCATGTAAAATAAGTTGCCAAGACTGACATGTTCATAATGCTTTCACTGTTAAAAAGATATGAGATCTCATGTAGAGCCAAGCCCCTAACTCTACAAGGCCTAACTCTACAAGCCCTAACTCTAAAACCCTATATCTTGGTCAAAAAGTATGCCTTGGCCATTTCATGGAATTATTTCATCCCATCCAAAACATTTCATGTAAAATACGTTGCCAAGACACCTCATAACGCTTTCACTGTTAAAAAGTTATCAGATCTCATGTAGAGCCAAGCCCCTCACTCTACAAGGCCTAACTTTAAAAACCCTACTATCTTGGTCAAAAAGTATGCCTTGGCATACTCCATATCCTTTACATAACTCCATGGGATTGTCTGTGCGACAGCCACGAAACGGCCAAGCCATACTTTTTGATCAAGATATAGGGTTATTAGAGTTAGGGCTAGTAGAGTTAGAGGCTTGGCTCTACATGAGATCTCATATCTTTTTAACAGTGAAAGCGTTATGAGCATGTGAGTCTTGGCAACTTATTTTACAACAAAATGTTTTGGGTGGGATGGAATATGGTGGATTTGTTTAACAAATTATCACTTAATACAAATTGCTCCATATCTTTTTCACAAGCGCATACGAAAAATTTATAATCATGTATGAAAGTATTAAGTACTTCCTTTGAATAAGCAGTAAACTTCATTGATTTGAAAAGTTTTGGTTGATACAAAAATTCCTCAAAATTTATTGAACTATTAACAAGGTTTTTATATTTTAACCCCTGCATGAATTCCTTCATACATTCAAGTAAGAGATTATGTGCCTTGTTGTTAATATTTCGCATTTCAGCATTTTTCTCCATTAATTCAAAATGGTGCATCATGTTCCAGGATGCTTGGATATTTTTCAAATTTAGCTCATCTTTTATATGGTTGGTAACACCTAACTTTTTGTACTGCCCATCTACAGCTATGCTAGCTAAGTGCTCTCTCACATTTTGAGCATCTAAACCAAATTTAAAAAGGGTTTTAAGGATGCATTACATCATTTTCTGCGAAAGTTTCACCATTTTGGAAATCATTAAATAAACTGCTTCCACAATATGAGCATTGAAGCCCATCATCTATTTTTATAAAACATCTTGCTCATTTAAGAAGCCTGTCAATAAAACGGGAATTCGTCAAGAGTTCTATCCTTTTTTCATCTGTCAAATCATCTGTAGTTTCAACATCAACAGAACTTTTAGAAGTAGTTTCTTTATACTGTGCCTGGAGATCTAAATAAATAAATATTTTTTTTCTTAAATTTAAAAGTTATGGCTATATGATAAATGAATCAAGTGTTGCGGCAGAAAACACTTAGTTTTATCAGGCTCAAAATGAGATCCTCCTTTATTAAATATAGTACCCAGAGTAGTTATATATAGTTTTAAGTAATATAATGGGAAAAATAAACTAAATAACTTACTTTTCATAGTCTTTAAAATCCGTTCAAGAAGTCCATTGTTTATGTCATAAGTTTCAATTATTTTTGCTTTTTTGCAGTCGAATCCTACCTACTCACT
>JAFIDM010029963.1:8702-52336 GCA_023159025.1 Thereuonema tuberculata | reverse complement strand
AACAGGGGGTCAGCTGGTGATGTAGAAGGCAGGTGGTGGTTTCAGGCCGTCTTTTAATTTTCCAGACCAGATGCAGCCCTTTGACCCAAGGTCACTCGGGTCGCTCGTTCCCTCATGTTTAGAGGGGTCGACCCTTGACCCGTGTCTCGGGATAGATGGGTGGTCCACGAAGTGTCGCCCTGCTGTCTGCAGATTGTTTAGGGTTTGGGGCCGATGAGGGTTAGCTGGTCTGAAACAAGGGGAATTTAGGGGAATTTAGACGAGAATTCTCTCGTCGATTCGAAGTTTAAAAACACAAAATAAAGAAATTCAATTAATTACAGTAAAATAATAATATTGGTTGAAATTCACAGGATAAAAGAGGGGGGGAGCGAATATATGAATAAAGATAAAATAAGGGATAATGGTGGCACGGTTAAATATATAGAGGAAAATATACCGTGACAAAGTCATCCTCTGGTTTGGCCAACTGTAGTAAAGTTTTATTACCAAAATAACAGTAATGCGTCCATTACACTACGGTTATTCCGAACAACGAAGGCCTACGGACAACGAAGGCCATGACTATTTGCGAAACATGATCTTACATTTTGAAAATACTAGATCTTTACAAGTGCAACCAGGATGCGGATGCAAACCAATATTAAATGATGAAGTTGAAACATTTGCATACCCTCCAACATTGGTCATCCTCCTATCCGTAGTTAAAAAATTTGGACCCCCCCCCCCCCCCCCTGTGAGATTTCAAAAATTTTAACAACCAAAAAAAAAAACGGAAATCTTGCTTTAACTACCAAAAACAAAACAAAAAATGCTGCGGGAAAAGTTGACGTGAGATTTTCGTTGACACCCCCCTCCCCCTTGGTGAGATTTTGCCAGACCCCCCACCCTCCCCCTTTTGACCTCACGCAATTAATGGACGATAGTAGTACTCATGCAACAACATGCATTTACACAGAACGTGCGACAATGCCGCAATACACACACACACACATATATATATATATATATATATATATATATATATATATATAGTCTAAGCACATACCCTGTAGCAATACATGTTCACCTTTCTTAAAGCACTATTTATTGAATTTATTGATACTTTTTTCTTTGCTCATATCAGCATTAGCTTTGGTGTGACCACAGCTAAACTTCTTTGCAATATCAAAATCGGGAAACATTTTTGAAAATAATGGACCTGCTTGATCCGCAGCCGAAATTGGTGGGGGATTATGTTCAATCAAAAAACGGACAAAATAAGTTTCTGCTTTAATAACGTTATTTTCTTCAGATTTAGTGAAATACGATTGAACAGAAACTTGTCTTGATTGATGTTTTTCACGCTCCACGTGCTTAGTACACGACACAAGACGTCTTCAGTCATGTCGACCTCCATGAGCGACTGAAAATTCCGTGCAACACACCTTGCAACGAGCATATCCATCCTTTCCTGGTAGACAAGGGAAAAGCTTTCCATACTCCTCTCGAAATTTTTGATTGTTTTTTTTTTCTTTCTAAGTGGATCTACCTCTATATCCTTATTACTGCGTTTTAAAAACCGATCCATGATATAAGCATGCGCAGCTTTCAACAAATTTAGGAAAGAGAAATAAACAATACACTAGCGCGTACTTTGTTTCGCCGCATGTGCAATCAGTTCGCGCAAGCACAAACCATGTGACCACCACTCTCAGGTGGACAGGCGAGTCCACAACAAACCACGTGACTCTCTTCCCCCTAAACGGGCGAGTCAATTCAATAGGGGTGTTGGTCAATTGAGCCGTTAACGTATATCAACTGAAAAAAGGTTCCGAAGTCACACAAGAGGGAGAATTGGCCGCAAGCGCTCAGTCCATCACAGTTAGAACTACAAAATAACAAACAGCATTCTGTCCCCTACTCTTTAGATAGGAAATCGTTAATTCTGTAGAGACTCTTGCAGGATGCAATTTTTTTTTCGTCCTTTTTTTTTTTTTTTGTGGATAAAAAAAATTAAGGATGAAAATCTCTGAATCCGTAGCTTTTCCCTGTTTTCGCGTAATTTCGTAGTACTTACTTATTTTCCGTACAAACTACGGATACTCCATAGAAGTTGGAGGGTATGCATTTGCAAAGTCAATAGTGGAAGCGAATGCTGCACATGGATCTAGCAGTTATCGGGCAGTATCGAGGCAGCTGGATATGCCATATTCAACTGTACGGAAATGGATGAGCAAAGTGCTGAAGTTTTATCCTTACTGGATTAGCCAACTCCAACAACTGGTTCAAATAGATGTGGAAACACGCTTGCATTTCTCTCACCTGTTCATAGCTTGGATAGAAGTGGACGATGCATGGCCTTAAAACATTCTACGGAGTGAAGAGGAACATTTTTATCTCAGCAGCACTGTCAATACACACACTGATTTGGGATACTTAGAACTCTGTTGTATGAGCAGATGCCATTGCATCCATTGAAGGTCATAGTATGCTCTCCTTCATAATTGGTCTATACTTTTCCAAAGAACTGCAATCATCAGAACCAGTGATATGTTCTGTCACTGCAGTGCGATATCAACAGATGCTGTGAAATTTCATTACTCCAGAACTTCAACAGCGTGGATGTCTTGACACGACTTTGTTCTTGCAAGATGGAGCACCCCCTCACATAGGATTGACAGTGAAGCAAGTTCTACACCAGCATTTGACCGAAGACCACATAATTAGTTGAGCATTACCGACGACGTGGCTCATATGTTTGCCTGATCTCATGCCATGTGACTTTTGGTTGTTGGGTAACTTGAAAGCATTGGTTTACCAAAGACACGTTGATAGCTTGGCAACACTGAAGGACGAAATACTGCTTCATGTGAGACAAATCTATGGAGATTTCCTGCAGCCCGCAGTAGAATCTACGATCCACAGAATGCAGATTTTGAACAACATGCAAGGACGACTTATTGAGCCGTATGAGTAACTGACTAACAATAAAACTTATTGTCAATTGTACGCTTTTGTTTTCTTTCCTATAATTGATTAGCTCGCCATACAGCACCAGTTTCCCCCCTGGTGGTACCATTAAGAACTAAAATCTTTTTTCTTCAAAATTGTAATCCCATGGTCTGAACAGTATATACACCAAATTTGGCAATTTTTTTGCCCAACAGTTTTTTGCCTATCGCACTCCAAACACCTCCTGTTTAATTATGGCCACCTGGTATAAACAGCCATTGTGAAATTTAATCAAAGAAGGGAAGGAAGAGACAATACATTATATTTTTTTTATTTGAAGTTAAGATCAGCAATGATTGAAGTTAAGTAGTTAAGATCAGTAATGGTCAAAGTTAGAGGTTAAATTAAGTCAAATTTAGATAAGGAGAAACTTCAGTGATTTAGTGTAAGAACCATTCTGTGACATTCGACTAGTAAATCATTATGTCTGTCATCAAGTTGGAGTACTTCATTAAGTCTCCTAAAAAAAATTGTAATTTTCAGAATTTATGAATATTTCGATTATTTCTCCCAATTCAATGAAAGTTCAAGTGAAAGATAACTTTCCCATCAAGCAACTAGACTCTCAGTGCTTAACAAGGAAAGTACCAGAAATTTGTAGTGTTTGTCTTCAAGTGCCAGAAGGAAAAGCTGAGACCCAGAAAACACCCATAGGATGTCTAGAAGAAAAGTGAGACTCAAGAGAGGATATAGGCAGGACAAGAGATTTTTTCCCCATCGCCGAAGCAATATCTACTGCTGCGGAAGAGAGCTTCATCGCTACTTCTCTAGAAAGCTTTGCCTGATGTAACGAGACTGCTTTGACTCGTCTAGAATTGCAAAAAAAAATTCCTCAGGTGGAAGAACAAAAAAAATTAATGCTTTGAAATAATTATACCTTGATCATGGGATCCTCAGCTTCATAGTTTGACTTCATACCAAATTATCCCTTAACTTTTCAATTCCCAAAAAGCGAAAGACTAATTTTCATCACTGTCTGTTTGAACTGTTTACCTTGTCATAAAAAACTTATCATTTTATCATCTTAATAATTAGTGTTGATATTTACTAATTGGATTATGTCTGATTTTGTTTATCTAAGACAGCGAGATAAAAATTCATTTGTTTTATTTCTATCCTTTCTATGTCTGCAGTTTTTCTGTTATCTTTACTTATAACCATGAGATTTATTTATTTATTTCTTCATTAGTGTGTGATTTTGTGCTTCGATAGAACTCTCTGGGCCCAGTGTATTGAAAGATTGTAGTTTTGTCTTAATCTTAGTCCTCTTTAGTTTTTATTGTGTGAATTTTGGTGGTGGCACGATCCACCAAATGTTTTATTGAGTTAGAAGGGAAAGCTAACACATTCCCGTGGCAAAATTTTAGTAGCAGTGACTTTTTTTTCTTTTTTATTTTAATGTTTTTTATTATACACTATTTTGTTCCTCCACATTGGAACTGAGTCTGTGTAGCCATTTTGTTAATTTTATTGAACACTACATTGTCATTCCAGACAAAGTTGGTAGCAGTGCAGAGTTTTCAAGCTGCCCTTTTTTTTGTTTTAATTATTTATATAGCTTGCTCACACATTAATTTAGATAATTACTTTAATTAGTGTGACAACACTAAAATTGCACTACGATATCAGCTTCCTATAAAGAAATATTACAGTAAATTCTTCACCATGCTAGGAAAAATTATTAAGACTGTTAAAACCAAATTTTTGGGACATATGATTAGACATAACAATTTTCTAAAAATTATTCTGGAAGGGAAAATTGCAGGAAAAAAGGGAAGAGGAAGACCAAGAAGAAAATTCTTGGATGACACACAAAGGGTTCTGGAGTTCCGAAGCTATTATGAATTAAAGAGAACGGCCGAGGACAGAAGAGCATGGTTGCAGCGACAAGGCGGTGCCTTTAGTACCTGATGATTACTTAAGTTTCACTTACTTGATAACTAGGGAGTGTATTCACATGATTCTGTAATATTTTAGCATTTGAAGTCCTCATCAGTGGAGAAAAAGGATGCTTTTCTTTTATCTAAGACCCATCTGTTCAGCTAACAATTAAATAATTAAGCAATATCTGCAGTTAAGTGCTACTGTTCTGTGCATGGTATGAATCAAAATTTTCATCTTAGGCACCGGTTTTAGCCAGACTGTGAGGGCAGTTTTAGGTTATGTAAAGTCCTAGGCAAGCTGGAATTTCAAGGTCCATTTCATCATCATCATTAAGGATTAGGCAAAAAGCCTGTTCCGGCTTCTTGGTCCAGCCACCGTTTCCTAGGTCTGCCACGATCTCGCTTGCCTTTTGGTTTTTAATAAAAGACAGCTCTAGGTAATCTCTTGCGTGTCATACGTTGGATATGTTCTTTCCAATTATTGCGGTATTCACTAATTTTCTCACAGAGACTAAATATATTTAATTCTCTTCTGATATCTTCATTTCTTATTTTATCTAAAATAGTACAACCCTTTAGAGATCGCAAGTACCTCATTTCCGCTGCTTGAATTCTGTTTATGTCTCTGAACCGTAAAGTGGGGACTGCCAAGACCTTATAAAACTTTAGTTGTGTTTCTTTCTTTGTTTTTCCCTTTAGGGTTCGAATGAGAGTGCCACAGATATGTTGGAATTTATATAGCTATTTTTGTATATCATTATCATAGTTGAAGGTGATATCACAACTTAGATAGTTGAAGTGTTGTATTGTTTGATAATTTTACTATCAATAATAATTTTTGTTCTAACTGGTTCTTTGCCTTTAAATGCCATTGTTTTCGTTTTAAGAATTGAAATTTTCATATTATAATCTTGACATATTTTATGAAGTGTATAGGTAGATCTTTGAAAGATCATCTTCATTTGTCTGAATAATAATTTGATCATCCGCAAAAACTAATGTATTGACAGAAGTTGACTCTTCAAATGAATACCAGTATTTATTGATGATTTCCATGTTCATATGATGTCATCAATATAAATATTAAAGAGAGTTGGGTCCATTTATGTTATATTTATATTAGTACAGTCAATACGTTCTGAAAAAAAAAGTATCAGTGGAAATAGCATTTCTTTACATCATACCTTTTAAATGAAATGAAAAGACAATTATATTTACCTTGCAATTAAACACCTTTGCCAATTCAACATACAAAAATTCATATCCGTATTCAGCTGAAGCATCTATATGAACAAAACGGTCTGGCTCTTTATTAATCCAATACTTAATGGCAGTAATTGTAGCAGCAAGACTCTCTTCTCTGGTTGGCAAATACATTGCTTCTGGGATACAAAACGTTGTGTCTAAATAAATGCTGTCTATGACCTTCACTCTGAAACAGAAGATACAAATTAAAAACTGAATAGGAAAATTGGATCTAATATTAAAAATAAAAGAATTGAGAATTCTAAACAACATTAATGCTGAACAACCAAGAATCTAATTGGCTCAAAATTTATAATAATAGGCATATATTTTTCTTATGAGGACATTTTAGAATATAATTAGTGCATAGAATTTCAATCATACTATTAATAGGCGAAAACCGTATGGATGTTTGTGTGTCATCACAACAGCGCTAGAGAAACAGTATTTACGCAGAAACAAAATACAAGGTGGTACCACCATCATTTCTCAATACTTCTAGAGCAGTATTTTTTCTGCATAGTTAGGTTTTTCGTGAAGTTTCCAAGCGAAACTTCAAGATAAATGTAAAAAAAAATCTAATATAATAACACAATAATTACTTTGAGAATTAGTAATACTAATAAGAAGAAAAATAGTTATAAGTAAGTACTCGAAAATTTGAAAATAGTACTCGAAAATTTGAAAATAAGAGTGAACATACGAAAATACTAATCTAACAAAGCAATTTGTAATAATATGATATAATGGTTATTAAATGTCTTTATTTGTTTTGTTTATTCTATGTTACAATATCTTGCGCATGCAGATTGCCTTTGGAAGGACAAAAACCTCTACGAACAATGTTCCTTCCAGTATGAGATGAGAGTCCCCTTTGCAGACACAAATAGATCGAATGCAGCTGGGTTTATACATTGTATTTCTTTTAAACAATGAGCTTAAATCATTGTTTGCAATCGCGTGTTTTTGAACAATTTCATGATTTTTCAGAAATGTGGCCTTTGTTGTACTTCCGTGAATAAGTCACGATTGCACCTAATAATAAAATATTGCAATTTCTGTCCAAACAAGATTTTCAAAGTAAAGAAAAATTTGTCACTATCACTTCTTGACACTTCTCTGGACAGACACAAACAGAAAGGGTTCTTTGTATGCAAAGATGTCCCACTGTCCTTCATGAGATCCCAAGTAGGACAACAGTACAAGCTGTGCAGTGGTCATTACTGAATTCCTGGGCCCAAGAGATAATTTAAGAGTAGAATAATATAACTCACCGTATAAGCAGATAATAGAAGGCAGAAGTTGGAACTGGCCTGTTGGGGAGAAAGGACCCAGTACAAGCTAGGGTTGCTCGAACAGAGCCTTCGGGGCAAAAGGGTGAGTCCCAGGCAGGTCATGTGGGAGATGAGGAAGAAGAGAAGAAAGCAATAATAAAAGAACCCTTTCAAGGCAGGTGAAGAAGTTAACAGTATGGACAATCCTTCCTTATCTGTGGAGTCACAATTCCCTTTCATAACAGCATAAGCTTAGTTACTATACTTAAGGTTACAAAATATAGAAACAAAACTAGCAAGGGCGATTCAGTAGAGAAGTGAACTGTTATGGTAAATTTACACCAAGGATCTGGACCACAATCAACAACAAAATAGTCAAAAAGAGGAATTTCAGGCAAAACAGGGAAGGTTCTCTAGCAGCAAATGAGCCCCATTCTCAAAAAGTATTTAGCTGAGAACTTTATCTCTTTCATGACCTAATTACTGTCTTTTCACTCTGGCACGATTCTCAAAGACCAGGTAAGCCAGCTTACTAAGCCGAAATGATGTCAGGCAAGAGCGTGACGTCAAACTGCTCTCCTGCAGAGAAATGCAATTCACAATGTCACTTTCCGCTCAGCAGTTTAGCTAGCTGGCCTTGCCAACTGATGATCTCACTCAAGACTAGCTCAAGCAATTTTTTCATTTCAAATCATGCAAAACGTTTTTTTCTCCTAAATAGATAAAAATTATTCAAATGTAAACATTTAGAAACATTTTACAAGAAAATAACAAGAAAAAGAAGCATAAAACCGCACACAATTAAAGGTTCGCCGAGCTGTTTTTGAATTTATCATACCGGGAACCCAAGAAGGAACCGTTTCGAGATTCCTATCTCTCATTGGTTGGGTTCGCCCAGTACTCAACAGCTCAGCAGAACCAAAAGAAACAAACAAACGACAAGTAGACAAAACAATGATCCTTAAGTTAAAAAAAAACATCAAAATATAAATTAAAAATAAAAAGGGCAATAAGCTCTGGGCTTATAACTTGTAAAGGATTAACTTGTAAAGAAATCATATGCATAATAGTCAAATTTAACGTGCGGTGAGGACATATAACAAGAAAAAGAAGCATAAAACCGCACATAATTAAAGGTTCACTGAGCTGTTTTTGGATTTTAAAGGTTCAGCGAACCTTTGTGTGCGGTTTTATGCTTCTTTTTCTTGTTATATGTCGTCACCGCACATTAAATTTGACTATTATTTTTAGATACTTCTTACAGTTTTTTATATCTTTATAAAAAAAATAATAATTAATTTTACATCAATTTTCAACAAAAGTTCTATGAAACTGTGGTTTTGTTTCTTGGTGTTTCTTTTATCTTTTGGTGAATGTCAAATTGTTTAAAGAAATATTATTTTATTATGTGTGCTTAGTTTGTTGGAAGATGCTATGATTCATTTGTTTGAAAATGTTCTTTGTTAAAAAGCGCAAAAATATTAACAAACAATACTTCTAGCATGGGAATCATTGAAAGGTTCAATTGTTGTTTGCTCATTTTTGTCTTGGAGACAAGAGGAGTTTATTGTCTTGGAGACAAGAGGAGGGATTCTTAGAAGCCTTGTCTTAGATCCGTTTTCATTCTTATTAGTTTTAATCCCAGCAGAAATGATTTCTGGTGATCAGAGTAATGTTAGCTTTTTATCCTGTGAATTAGAATGTTAGTTAAACAGTTATTCACTAAAGTTATTTAGAATTTTTTCCTAAGAGGATGAATACTTAGTTTTACGTATCCGGCAGGTACACGTATCGTATGACAGTGTGGAATGTATTGCAACAGATAGTGCATTTTTTTCCATACTAGATCAGCCACAACCACCAGCTATTTGCTGCCAACAAGGACCATTGACTTACCTTTGCATTGACCGCTCTTGCCAGAATGGAAGTGATGTGTCATGGCTGTGGAATATCTTGAGGAGCAAAGAGCCACATTTTTATCTTAATGCAACAGTTAACACCCAGAATTGTCATAGTCAGGCCATTCCCCTGCATTCTCCTAAAGTGACCGTCTGATGTGGATTCACTTCCACATTCATCATCGGACCATTCTTCTTCAAAGGAAGTTGCTCTTGATGGCCCTGATATATCATGCTTCAGTATTTTGTCGTACCCCAACTTAAACAGTGACAATGCCTTATGTCTACAACTTGTATGCAAGATAGTGTGTTCCCACATATTGAGAACACTGTACAGCATTGTTTGCACGAACAGCAGCGATTAGTCCAACATTTCCTATTGGGCTGGCCATCATGTTCTCCCATGTTATTTCTGGGCCATTTTAAGAATATGCTTATTGTGGAAATGTTGCAGATTTGTCAGACTTAAAGGACCATATTATGCTACATGTGCAAAGCATCACAGGGATCAGTTGCTTGAACACACTGTTCATCACATGCAAATTTTACACCTTCAAGACGGGAAACACATCGAACAATATTCCTTACATCGCTAAGCAGTCTGTGCAAAAGGCATGTCCCGTGCAGAATGAATAAATGCTTTTTGATTGTGTTTTTGTTGTTTTTTCATATATTTTGCTATAAAGTGTCCCCTAGGGGAACTTTCAACTATTTATTTTCCATAATCCTTTTCTACATTCTTTGAAAAGTCTGAATACAAATTTTGATGTCAATCTGCTTATAGTTACAGCTTCAGAGTGCTCGTTTCATTTTATGGTCACCTTGTACATTAAACTTTAATGAAATGCACAATTAAGCGTATTTTAAACTAAGTGCTTTTATAGGAATTTGCAGGCCTCTGTGACCAGTATCTGCTATGTCACCATCGTTGCAGATCATTTACATCCATTCATAGCAACACCCAAAGGGTGCGGCTTCTTTCAACAGGACAATGCACTACCACACTAGGTCCCCATAACCCAATTATGACTGGAGGACCATTCCTCAATGTCTTGGATCCCACGTTCACCAAATTTAAATGCCACTGAATGTGGGATGCACTTCAATGTGCTAGCACTGCCAGGAATCCACCACCAGCAAACATTATGGAATTGTGGGATGCTCAGCAGGATGCATGGTGGGCACTGTCTTCACAGAGTACTAGTGGAGTCCATGCCACATTCTGTTCCTGCCATCATCCAAGCGTGAGAAAGACCAATGCAGTATCAGGCAGGTATCTCAGGTTTTTTTTTTTTTTTTTGGCTTTCAGTGTATTTCAAATACAACAATTTAAATAATAACATAAATTCAAGCATTTAATATAATATATTGTTTCCCATAACAATATCAACAGAATAAAAATAAACTATTTCCTGTATATATCTTTATTGAAAAATAAGTTCATTAACGGCAGTTAATGTCGCCTGACTAAGCAGGATAATAAATGAGCCTGTGAAGTATTATAAATATGAGTAGGTGTAGTTTGTATTTTAAGAGGATGAAAGGAATAGGTGTACATTGCTTGTTTCATTACAATGGAAAGAAAGTCCCATTAACATTCAAGAATGTAATTTATGCATCAGGCAAGAGATGTTATCTCGATTCAGAAATGAAACACGACTTTTGGGTCGTTGTTTTGCTTCAAACAAAGATGGTACAATGATTTTTCGTTCTAATGGTGAACTTCTTGTTAAGTGCAAAGCAAGACAGAATTCTTTGCCTTTGATGCAGAAGTAGATAAAGGATTTACTAGGTTTTTAAAAGAGTCATCATTTGCCATTGTATCAAAGAAAACATAACTAACTACCAGTAATGTCATTAATTACCCTCTAGAATGAACATTTGGGTCATGTAAACTTATAACACTTGAAAAGCTTAGTAAATCATCAAAAGATTCAAGGGTCTCAGTTATCATCTGTAATCTGACTCCGGTATCCTGTAATTGCGAAGTCTCATTAAGTTGCCTTAATGGAGAGTACTTAAAACATCCTTTAAAGTCATAGACTCAGATATTTGGGGTTCTTTGCCTATCGTTATGCCAGGAGGGAGAATATTTTGTTAATATTTATTGATCATTTTTCAAAAAAGGCAGATGATGTTTTTGAGATGTTTAAGCTCAACAAGGCACGTGCGAAACAGGAGACTGGTCTTAAATTGAAAAGATTTCATACAGACGATGGTATGGAAAATTGTACATCTTATTTCCAGAATGAGTTAAGATAATTTAGATATTACAGCAGAACGTACAAATGAAAATTCAGTTAAAATGATTGAGTTGTGAATGATTTAACTGCATTGAGTTAGAAAAGCTGCTGTCAGTATAAAGAATAAACGTCATCATTTTGAAACTGATGAGTTATGGTATCAGTGGTTCTCCAAAAGTAAATCACTTACATCAAATTGGAAACTTGTGTTTTGTACATAATGTTTGACCTTAAATAAGCAAGTTTCATCCTAGAGCAAGACTTGGGTTACATTCAGGTCACTGCCCATAGATTCTACGGGCGGCCATATATTTCCTAAATTTACGTTGCTCGGCAATTCTCCGAGCGCGTATTTCTCATTGTTTTGCTTCACTTTGGCAGGCGTTTTCCAACGGTGACCACTCGCGATTGTTTGTATTTTATTAAGTTCAAAAATACACCAATAGGTGGAGTTAACTGTCGATAATTTCTCTCCGGAAGTCACAGAAGTGTACTGATGTCAGCACTTGTTTTGGAAGTCTGTGTATAGTGTTTTCAAAGCATTTTCAAATGACTACATTTTTATATTGTATATAATGTTAAATATAGTTTTATATTGTTTAATATTATTTTTCTCTGATTTGTCATATTTTGGAATTTTTATGTGTTAGAGATATTGTGTAAAACTTTTTTTTTTTGTCTCAATTTTTATCCTTTTTTGTATCTAAATATCTTTTTTACCATAACAGTTACAATAAAATGTAATATACTATTTTGAAGACAAACATTTGATCTTTATCACTGATCCCAAGTACATTCCCAATTATACATGCATTGATAATACACACACTTTGAAAACATGCCAAAATAGCACGACCTGTGGGGGAAGACAGAGGGATGAAGGGTACAACCTGAAAGTGTTAAAGGATATGCATTCCATACCCATGTGTGTGAACTCCTAATGAAGGCTTGTCATATCATCATCATCATCATTGTCCCTAGCTGGCGGGTGGTGGGGGTTTTCCTCTCAACCAGTACGCTGCTGTGGGTGCCTTTGAACATTGAACTTTGCGAATGATCTTCCTCCAATCATGGCGGTTTGCAGCAAGTACATTGGCTTCGTCTAGTGATATGTGAAGGCTCTTCAAGTCTTCCTTGATGATTCCAATCCAAGTTTTCTTTTGGGCACTTCTCTGGGTTTTCCAATTGGTTGGTCGTTCTTTCCATAGAGCTTTGTTAGGAAGTCGAGCATTGTTCATACGACAAACGTGTCCAAACCACTGTAACCTTCTCTTCTGGATTTGTACTTGAATGGTTGCCTGATGATCACAACAGTCTCGAATGGATTCGTTTCTGATTCGATCTTTTACTGACACTCTCATTATTCGTCTCAGGCACCTCATCTGGAAAACTTCGAGTTTGTTGATGTCAGCTTTGAGGAGTGTCCAGGTCTCAGCGCCATAGAGAAGTATTGGAATTATTGATGTTCGGAAAATACGAATTTTCGTCTTCAGCGAGATGTTGTTTTTCTTCCAGAGACACCAGTTAAGGGAAGCGAAAGCAATTGTTGCTTGGCCTATTCTGCTGTTAATTTCAGACGTTGCTGTTGATTTCTTTTCTTGAACAATGGAGCCGAGATATTTGAATTCAGAGACTTGTTGAATTAAATTTCCCTCTAAGTAGACATTTACTGGAGAACCATCGGTGACCATTGCCTTCGTTTTCTCAGTGTTGATTTGGAGGCCGTAGGAATGGGCAATGTAGGCAATGTCATTGACAATGTTAGTAGCATCATCTTCAGATTCTGCGAAAATTGTGCAATCATCGGCGAACATAAGGTCCGTGATTGAGTTGTTTTGGTCGAAATGTACTCCTGGTCGGCCTCTGAAGGCCTTCCTCATGATCATGTCTATCACTATATTGAATAGCAAGGGGGACACCACATCGCCTTGGCGAACACCAGAGTTGATCTCAAAGCATTCAGAACTTTCATTCCCGACCTTTATCGAGCTGTTAGATCCCTTGTAAGTTTCTTGGAGAATTCTCGTTATCTTATCCGGAATGTGCTCAGATCTCAGCGAATTCCAAAGCGCCGGCCAATAAAGACTGTCGAATGCAGCTCTGAAATCAATAAAGACAACAATAACTTTCCTACCACACCTTGTCCATTCTTCCATCAATTGCCGAAGGGTAAAAATATGATCACAGCAGCTTCGACTCGGTCGAAAGCCAGCCTGTTGTTCTCGACTAGTTTGCTCTCGGTGGTCTTGAATTCTCTTTTGGATTGTTTTCATGAGGATCTTGCCAGTGGCCGAGAGAAGACTGATACCTCTATAATTACCACAGATACTTCTATCGCCCTTCTTATGGATAGGGATAATGACCGCTTGCTTCCACGGAGAAGGAATTTGCTCAGTGCGCCATATATTTCTGAAACTACATCAGTTAAATAAGAAACGTTTAGGTATGGATGAACATCGAAATGCACAGAAGATTGAAAATATTCATTTTATTTGGAAGATGATCAACCTAAACATAAGTACGAATATAACCTGTTCATGAACAAATTCATCCTGTGAAAGAACTTCCTTCAAGTTGTAACAGAAGTTGGTCGTTCCAGTGGAACAAGAAAAGGTAGAGTTGACTTCTACTACTATGATCACGCTAAGTATGAAACAATGCAAAGAAACATGAGATCCAAAACTTTTTAATTCCAAGACTATGAATGCTGTTGCTTCTACAGGGTGAATAAACGAACACTTTCAAAGTCTTCCTTCACAGTCTCAGAAAGCTTAGTGACAGCCATTAATATCAGAAGTTTCATCTGATACAGAGTCTGAAGATTATGATGAGGTAGATATGCAGTCAGAAGAACACTGCATTGAAGTTAATATTCCTAAAATGTATAGTCAAGCATTCTTCTTTGCAAGGAACTAAATAGAAAGAATAATGAAGGAGAAATTTTAACAACACAATGTATATAGTGGTTTTAAAAGATAGTTAGATGAAGCCCAATGATTCTTTTTCTTCTTACTTGTTGTTTGTTTAGGGTGGTATAGGTAAAATGTGCTTATTTATATGGCAATTTAGAATGAGTGTGTGTGTGTTTATTAAATTGAGAATAGGTTTTTTATATTATAGTCAATAGGTAATTTAGTCCGAAAGGGGTGAAATTGTTAACAATTTTATTATGTTGTTTAAATGTTCTGACTAAATAGTATGGAAGAATCGTTGAAAACCGAACAGGGGTCGAGATGCCAAGGATCACTCAATGCAGAGATAGCATAAGAGGGGACTTGAGCTCAGGTAGGAAAGGAGCAAAAAGAAATGCTCAAGAACCTTTTGAAACAGCTGTAATGAAATTATGAACTAAAAAGCAAAAGGCAGAGACTAAGAGGAGAAAATGTTGCTTGTTTTTGAGAAGGGCAATAAGAGAATTGCTTTTGGATAGGAAAAAGAGAAAGCCAAAGTGGGAATGAAAAATTCCTAGAAATGGCTGAGACTAAAGTGCAACCCTTTCATTTTGAAAGAGAATAAGAAACAAAAGGAATTAATGCTTTAAGTAAAAAAAGAAGGACCTATCAGGAGCAGAGATGAACATAAGGATATCAGATCTCCATAAATGGTAGGAAGAGAAGAAATGTAAAGGAAGTAACGAAGGGATACAAGAGCATAATGTAACAGTTGAGAATCGTTACAACTTTTACAATAAATCTCCTAGTGTGACTGAATTTACCCTAAAATAAATTCCTGAGTATGTTTTTCTATAATAACTTGAGGCATAAGATTTTTTTTTTGGATGATATAAATATTAGAATGATTTTTTTTTTAACAATAAATTAAAATGGCATTGATAAAATACTTTGCTTTGAAATACTTTGTATAGCAGTAGATCAATAGTTACTGACATGTCATTTGAATCAAATTTAAAGATAAATGTTTGAAATCAAACATATTCTAGAATTTCAGTGTAGTTTTTCAAAGAAATTTATTGTTATATTTTGCAACAAATAAAGAAGTATTACCTGTCATTAATGTGGAGAGACTTTATTTTTTGAATTTGTCCTGAGATAAGTCTGAAGTCTCCTGTGTATAAGACAGCTCCATTACTGCCTTCAAATAAAAACCTAATTAATATAGATAATGAGAAAATAAATGTTATGTCAAAATAAATAATAATAATAATAATGTATTTTCTATTCAAAATTTAATATTCAGAAGAAACCTACATGTCTGCAGAAGTTATAAATTATGAAAACTTTAAGTTGCTTTCACTGATACAGCAGTTAAAAGGTGACTAATTTTCCATTAATTTAAAAACTTGTAACAAAAGCAAAATATTATTAATTTACTACTTTTTTTTCTAACTATTATTTCCTTTAAAACAGACATTATCAACTGAGGCCACAGCATATTCAAGAGGGACTAATAAAAATTTTTATTTCTTTTTATAAAAATCTTTTCTTTTTTTTTTTAATTCTTTTTAATATGTATTGTCATATTTTCTTTATTTCTAAATGTTCTATAAAATGATTAGCTGATTGTATTTTGTTTAGGAGTCACTTACAAGTCACAGTGCACATAACAATTGAAACATATTAAATTATGATACAAGTAACTTATCAACCAAGATTGATTACTTCACAGGATATAGAATTTCAGAAGAGCTTAAATGAGCTAGAGTAAAAAAAAACAAAGATTGAGAATGACTGCTTTAAAGCATACAAGCAATTTGACAACACTAACATTTATTAATATTTTAAACATATTAATGCATCTTAAATAACTCCATATATTACACCGACAATATTTCGTGGGCCTAATCGAAAAAAAAAAAAAAAAAAAGGCCCAAAAAAGCTTGATAAAGTGGGCCAGTAGGTCCACGAAATATCGTCTGTGTAATATATGGAGTTATTTAAGAAATATTAATGCAATTAAAAAAATTAAAATTCAATTTCAGGGTACGAATCACTTAATCATTCAAGGTTGAATCTAAAAAAATATACAGGATAAAAAAATGAGAAGTTTTATTCTAGCCTAAGAAGTTATTTCTTACTCCATGTCAAGTAAAGAGCACACAGAAGTACTCCTTTCAGGCTTAAAGTGAGTGATTCTTGGCTTCTTTAAGAGAAAGCTTGCAATTTTATGTCACAAAACTCCCAAGTGAGTATCTATCAATCTGCAACCAAAATAAGTTTGCTTTGGGTAGCATGATTTAATTTACAACTATTCTTTCACTTTCTATTGGTTATAACGTAGAATACTTGATGTTCCTGAATATAAAGTGCATAAATTCACATTTACAGAATTTTCATTTGCTATCAAAATGTCCCTGTGGGCCCGATAGCCGAGTGGGTAAGGACGCTTGGCTGTGGGTTGGAGGTGGCGAGTTCAATTCCCAGCCTCGACGGAGGGCGGGAATTTTTCCACAATCCATTCTCCTCCAAACAGGTTCTAGGGCCTACCCAGCCCTCTGTAGAATGGGTACCGGGTTTCTTTCCCAGGAGTTATAGACTGGCGGCGTAAGGCTGACCTCCCGACCTCAATCTAGTCCCGTTGGTCATGAAACGCCGGGAGCCTTACCTCCTGTGAGCCCTTGGGCCTGCATAGGCCTGTTATGGCGACCCTTTAGCTTTAGCTTTTTAATCAAAATGTCCCTTAAGAGAAGTTAGCATGCTTAAGTTGCCTCTTGTACCGATGTTTCCTATTCCTCTGATGAAAGATGAATCTTGTCAAAGATGTGCGAGTTAAAACATCAGTTAGTAAGTAGCAAGATCCTATAATAATCAGATTTTTTTATGTAGTTTTTTTCTAATTTATGTAAATTTACATAACTGCACTAGGCTCTGATAAGCAAGAGCCTGGGGCAAAAAGTCCCATTTGTCCATTCCTTAGAACAGATACATAGGCTTCAAAATTACAATGATCATAGAGATGAATGATGTAGTCCATTGCTCTTACCTTTAAACCACAAGAACTCCACAGCAAGAAATGATAAATTAATAATGACAATTGCTGACCAATTAATGAAAATTAAACTTAGCTTTTATGATCCATAGACAACTACTTACATCACTTCTCCCTTATGTATGAGGCATAAGGGTGAAAATAGTATTCACTTAATAAGTAATTTCTGTTCCATGGATAACACCATACCAACAATTGTTAGCATTAGTTGAAGCTTTTCTGAAAGCCAGAATTGAATCTGAGAATGTGCAGTAAGTTACAGTACAGCATTTATATTACAACAAATGACCTCTACTTTTTCTTTCCATTTCTAAGAGGAAAAACGCTTCAAGTCTTTATTACTGAATTCAGTTTTTCATTTCCTGGCAACAATCCTATTGCGGTGCCTATGGTAATGTTTTGATTTCTGAATTGTGCAATACTCACATAACTGAACCTGGACAATGTCCGGCGGGAATTAATGTTACCAGCACGTCTGTTTCCTATTTAAAAACAAAAAATATAAATAAGATTTCCAGAGACAAATTTTAAAAAAATAAATAATAGCTTTAAACTATCGTAAAATAAAGGAATTTTTAGAGCTAATTTTAAAAACTAAAATTCACTTTACTATCTGTATAATAAAATATTTTGCCAACAGAGCAGGTCTTGTTGCCTCAGTCATTGTTATGTTTTCTTTTTAATAAGGTCGGTAAAATTTGAGAAAACTGGATAAAAATTCCCTAGCTTCAACTTTCTAGTGATAGATCTCTTAAGCAGGCTTTTATTTTTGAATGAGAGTTCATTTATGTAGTAATTATCCATGTACAAAATTGATAGATATTATTGCATTATGTATAGGAAATTTAAAGGTAGAAATAACGTCAAAAAAGAAAATACTAGAAAGAAGAAAGAAAAAAAAAATTTTTTTTCCATATATCCATATATATTGCTACCGAACTTTTGTCCAGGTTCGGTGGCGCTGGGGGATAAAATGCGACTAGAGCGATTTTAAAATCACAGAGAATTTTATTCAGTAAAAGAGAATATACTTTGAATACAAGTCTCAGATAGCGAACTGGGGAATCGTTCGGGACTGTACTGCTGGCTTCTAAGTTCCGTCCGGTCCTGATGGCTTCTAGGTTCGGGCCGGTCCTGATGGCTTTCCCGTAATTGGTTCGACTTCTTCGGCTTTGATTTATCTTCTTCGACGCCCTTCGTCTGAGTGCGGTGTTTTACAATCTTCCCCACAATTGGCTCGACTTCTTCGGCTTAGCTTGTTTTACTATCTCCGGTCTGGAAATCCCTTCGTGGCTGATCGCCACTGCCTCACTCTCTGGGCCGTTGCCCAGCAAAACCTCTCTGCTTCTCTCTGTCTCCAGGGGTGGAGAACCTCTCGTGGCCTGTTGGCCACTCGCTGTCTGACTCTTCCAGTCTTTGCACCGCATTATAAGCCTGAGCCCTGCCTCCCTTTCGCTCTGGATGAGTCTACTACAATCAGGGAGACCGGGTCGGACTGAACTATTCTACACAGGGAGAATGAAGTTATTTGACTCCACTCTCTAGGGGGGGTCGGCCAAATCCACAGGTAACAATATTCCATGTATATTTCCATATATATTCCATATATTCTCCATATATTCCTAGAATTAACAATTACATTGTGAAATTAATGCACGTTAGGATTTTTCTGTAACAAATTCTTACAAAAACTGTATCAGTTTCTTTCCCCAAAAAAAATGAAGAGCGAAATATTGGAAAAAAAGAAGATTGTTTATCGAATCCCTTGCCGGGATGAAAAAGGTTATTATGGCATGACACAGCAAACCGTTGGAAAACGAATTGCCCAACACAAACAATTATTTGATGTAAAAGAGAAAGAAAAATCCATTATTTTTCAGCACTTTCTAGGGGCGGGACACATTCCACTGTTCTCGGAGGTGAAAAGGGTTGATAAAGCAGATAGCAAGAATCATACCACTGCATTCCCTTTCCATCAATAATGAACTCTCTCATTTGAAAATGAAAGCCTACATAAGAGAACCTATCACTAGAAACCAAAGTGGACACTGAGGACTGATAACCCCTGAAACTAGTTTGTTTTCTACTGTAAGGGACTGTCCATTAATTACGTGAGGCGTTTTTTTTTTTTTAATTTGGACTCCCCTCTCCCCCTTGGTGAGATGTGGTGGGACCCCACCTCCCCCTCAAGTGAGATTTCAAAAAGTAAAAAAAATGAAAAAAGTTCAAAAAGTCAATATTACAAAATGTTGTAATCTGTTATAATATGTATATTCTCTGAATGAAAAAGTTGACGTGAGATTTCCGTTGACCCCCTCTTCCCTTGGTGAGATTTTGTCAGACCCCCCTTCCCCTTTTGACCTCACGTAATTAATGGACCCCTAATGTGTCAAGTTTTATTTTTAATAATAAAGCACTACTGTATTGAACTTAATGCTTTATTTTTTATAGATCATAATGTACAGTAATAATATACAGTAAAGATGACACAGTCTTAAAATTGAAAATCGATAGTTGTCTAATTATTACTATTAACAATATAATGTTGTTTCAACCAGAATTTTTTTTTTTTTTCATGTATCACTATCTTCTTGTACTCCAAGCTAAATATCACTGCATCATAGGCTTTTTTTCTTGAAAACCTAACCAATTACAGATTAAGGATTAGCTAGCATTTTGAGATTGAGAGGAAGAAGGGACTGATAAATCAATCTCAGCCTCCAGTTTCCTACATGTAAGCTAATTACTTTCACTGAATCTACCTCTTTCCATTCATTCATATAAGAATGGCTATTTATATTAATTACACAACTGATATGGATATTTTCATTAAAACCTCTACTAAAATACACTCAAAACAAAAAAAACCACGCACCTAGAAGGAGTTGTCCGATGGAGACAAAAATTGGTGGAGAGGAAGATTATGTACAGAATAGAAAATGATTAAACTTTCAGACAAATTGAATGATTTATTTCAGAGTTACAGAGTTACAAAGTAACGAGCTCAATAAGGTGTTGACCTACCTCTATCCTGAATGCAAGCTGCCACACGACATGGCATAGAGTGATAAAACTCCCTGATGGTCTCCTGCAGTATTTCTTGCAAAATTTGCTCCAATTGTCGGGCTAGGTCATCCACATTCCCTGGTGGATGCAGTCGCCTTCCCATCATATCTCAGACATGCTCGATTGGAGAGAGATCTGGGGATCTGGCTGGCCAAGGAAGTGTTTCACAAGCTGCAAGACAGGTCATAGCAACACGTGCCATATGTGGTCTGGCATTATCTTGCTGAAAAAGAAGGCCAGGGTACTGCAAAAGGAAGGTAGCAAAACAGGTCTCAGAATGTCGTCGACGTACCGCTGTGCTGTAAGTGTGCGCTAATGACAACCAAAAGGGTCCGACTATCAAGGGAAATGGCACCCCAGACCATAACTCCTGGTTGAGGGCCTGTGTGGCATGCAATAGTGAATACAGGATCGGCACGCTGCCCTGGGCGTCTCCAGACACGTCTGCGACGATCGTCAGGACAGTTGGAAGCGGGATTCGTAGCTAAACACTATACGTCCCCAGTCAGCATCATTCCAACCGGATCGAGCCAAGCACCACAGTAATCTGGCCCGACGGTGTGCAGATGTGAGTGGCAGGTGGATTAGCGGTCGGTACGAGCGTAGATGTCGCGCTCTCAGCCGTCTGTGAATGATCATGGTGGACACTCGTGTGCGGATCGCACGTTTGATGGTTGAAAACGATGATTCAGGCGCTGTGACAGCTGATCTGACAATCACTATCCTCCCGCTCTGCTGAGGTCCTAGGTCGACCGCTACCTTCATGATGCTGAAATCTGCCCTTGTCCACCCATTCCTGCCAGCATCTTCTAATCGCCACATCACTTCGACCCATATGACAAGCGATTCTTCGATTTGCCCAACCTGCCTCTTTCAATCCAATGATACGACCTCTTTCAAACTCTGACAGTTGCACGTAATGAGCTCGAATCCTGCAGCGAGGCATTTTTTCAGTCGTTGAAAGGTATCCTAACTCGCAATGCAACAGAAATTTTGACCATCAGATTGAGAATCGCTTCTTATATACACCTGCTGAGTGCGCAGTTCCGATGCGCTGTAGCTCTCGCTATTAATTCATTGGACACCAAAGTTTAATCATTTGCATGGGCGATCCCAATGTCTTTGCATACGAAATTTCATTACAATCGGACAACTCCTTCTAGGTGCGTCGTTTTTTTTTGGTAATGAGTGTAGTATTTATTTTCCCCCAAAAAAGAAAAAAAAAGAATTTATTGTCGTATATTGGTTTAGGTGCAAGTCATCAAGTGCTTTCAGCATGGGGTGAAAAGGGAAAAAGAGAAGGGAAAGGACAGATCAGAACAAGATGGATACCATGGAAAGCTAGCACTGGCAGTTGGAGTTATAAGTGGCCTACACTGTCTCAATAAGGATTTAAGAAAATTGGTTAAATGAGAAAATTTTATTAAGGTGTAGGGACTTTAGTCAAATACACACATATATAAATATAGAAATAAACAGACAAAGAAATCCTGTACCAACAATGCAGGTTTTAGGATTTCTTAACAGAACAACAAAGATAAACGAACACAAAACATCAAAAAAAAAAAAATTTAAACCAATGACTTGTGAAGGTATGAAACGGTTGGAAGGGATCCACCCCGAACTGCCCCAGGGACCGCCAAAGGCCCTATCCAAGGGGCCGGGCACAGTTCGGACCCCACCCTTCCTATTGACCCACACTTGCCAGAAACACAAAAGAGAACAAAAATAAAAACGATCAAATTAAATTAAAAAAAAAAAAAAGATAAATAAAAATGTTCCTAATTACACAGAAAAGAAGTCTTCACATTCGGTGGCCACTACCGAACGACAGAAGTAATAGTAAAAATGTAGGCCAACCCCCAAAATATAAATGTTGTATCTGCACAATATTAGAAGTTCTTCTAAAAAGAAGAAAATAAATGCAGAAAAAGAAAAAAAAAATCCAATTACATACAATACAAAATTTGAGGAAAAAGCCGATAAAAATTTAATAAAATTAAAAATATGAGTTATTTACAATAAAATCTTAATGAACCAAAGTTAACCGTCATGCTCTATGGATTCAATATTCCTTACATATCGAAATAATTTTTCAGGCATTTTTACAAAGATATCTTCATTTACCAAAATTCCTTTATTCTTTAACGAGTTTAAGAAATCTTCTCTATTTTTTAATCTACATGGATCCAAACATCTCCAAAGAACATGATCAAGATCCTCATTTTCTCCAAGAGCACAACGACCACACATTGGATCATCTTTCTTTCCAAATCTAAAAAGATAACTAGTAAAATTTCCATGGCCTGTTAAAAATTGGTTTACAACAAAATCGTCGAAAAGACAGTTCGTTTTAACATTCTTTATATATTTATATAGTGGTCGCCCCCTTAATTGATTGGCTCCATTGGTTTTGCCAATTGGCCAACTGATCCTGTTTTTTAATTCCATGGGAAATACTTCTGGGCCAAGGACAGGGATAAGTGATATCATTTAAACAAGTGGCATTTTTGGCTTCTCTGTCAGCTTCTTCATTACCAATAATGCCAACATGGGCTCTAACCCCAAAAAATTTAATAATCCTTTCATTAGAAATAAAATTTAAAGTAGAAACATAAGTATCTCTAGCCGTGCTGTTCATGTAAGAACAGTTAGCAACGGAAAGAAGAGCGGCTCTGGAATCCGATACAATGGCAACCCTGACATTGCACCCACTCCAGAGAGCATCGCATAAAGATACAGCATGGGAAATAGCCCCCAGTTCCACTTGGAAAACGGAAGCCTCATCTGGGAGGAGTTCTCTACTAATATCAAGAATAGAGCCCGAAGCATCCTTAATAATGACAGAGAAGCCTACATGATTATCCATTTTGGATCCATCAGTAAAAATTCTAAAATTGAATAATTCAAAATTTTCCTCCCACTTATTAATCTCAAATGGTTGCTTCACACTAGGATGAACCCTTAATTGTGGGGGTACTTTTTGGACATATTCTTGATTTAAAATTCTCTCATAATGCTGAAATATGCATTTTGCCTGGATCCACATTGGGACAATACCGCACAGAACATATAAAGCCTCCGTAGAGACTGTTCTGTATGTTCGAGCTATAGTGATTAAGAATGGTCTTACAATTGAGTCCATTGCTCTTTTAATATTCTTGATGGAGCCACCCCAAACTTCAGCCCCATACAACAGTTTTGGCTTAATCAATGATTCGAATATCATTTTCCTAATCTTTGAGGACATACCCCTTTTTTGGGGGAAACCGAAATAAGCCTATGAGCATTTACTGCTACCTTCTTTTTAATATTAATAAAATGATCAGTCCAGGTTAACTTACTGTTAAAAGTAAGACCCAAAATTTTCAAGTTATCTTTTATTTTAATTTTCTGATTATTATTCAATTTCAAAACGGGCTTCTTTAAACATTTTTTCCCTGAAAAAAAAATAGCAGCAGTTTTCTTCGTATTAATAGTCAATTTATTAACATTTGCCCATTTGTGTAGTACCTGCCAAAATGTTTCCCATAACTTTTCAATCTTATTAATTGAAGAAGCCGCGCAATCAGAACCACCATATCATCGGCATAAGCCTGGATATCAATAGCACCCTCAATATCCAAGGATCTTTTCCAATCATCAAACCGCTCAAAAAGATCCTCCATCACCATTAGCCAAAGGGTCGGTCCAAGGTTACTCCCTTGGGGGCAACCCTTATAGATCTGAAAGAATCGTTTAATTGTATTGATCTATCTCTTCAAAAAGAGGAAGTTAAAACAAGCAGATTTCTCGGACACCTTTTACGTTTTAATACATGCAATATCTGAGAATGACATGCATTGTTAAAAGCATTCTCAATATCAATAGAAATAGCAGTTGCATATGTTCCCCCAGTGCTTGGTGATTGCGAACAAAAAGGATTAGAGAACGGTTTGCCATAAGAGTGCTGTGATTCCTTCTAAAACCAAATTGTTTAGAAGAAAAAAGGTTATTAGATTCTAAATAGTGATAAATCCTATTATTTAAAAACTTATCCATGACCTTACCAATGACTGGCAATATACTAATTGGTCTAAATCGGCTATCTTCTTTAGGTAAGAGAATCACCTTGGCTCTTTTCCAAACTTTGGCGAAAACTCCACCATCTAAACATTTATTAATGAGCTGGACCCAAATATCGCTTAGTGCTTGAAAGATGGAGGGAAGAACCATAGCAGAAACCAAGTCAGGCCCAGCAGAGGATTCTAAATTTATATTATTAATTATATCATTTAATTCAAATTTTGAGATATAAAAGTCATCTGCTTCTAAATCATTAATATCCTTTTCAATAATATCAGAAATAATATCATTATTCAAAGACAAGTCATCTGGAAAATACTCATCCAGTAGGGCGTCTGAAGTTTCTAGATCTGAGGTGGTCCAAATATTATCTTTTGTTCTTACAGTTTTGGATTCAATTGGTCTTTTCAATTTATTTCCTAAAATTTTAAAAGGAAGACCATAAGGATACAATGTGGCTTCCTTTTCACGGAAACCTTTCCAAGACGCCCATTTAGCTTGCCTCAAAGACCTCCGATAACCTGCTCTAGCCTCCCTCCATCTAACCTCAATAGCCTTTTTTCTCAATTGGATCCTTGCATCTTACATATTTTTTCCACCATGCCCTGGTCTTGGCCCTTAATTCCCTTAAATCAGAGGTCCACCAACGGGGCCCTTCAGTTTTCTTAAAAACAGACTTCCTACAAGGAATATAAGTATCACAAGCTGTCTTGCATAAATCCTGAAAAATCTTAGCAGCACTTTCACAATCATCAGTCTCAATAATCTGCTCAAGACTACTCACATTGCCACTTAAAAACTTAACAATGGCACACCAATTGGCTTTCTTTAAGCAATAGGATTTCCTCGGTAAGCCTAGTACCAAATCCAGTCCAAAACAGATAAACCTATGATCGCTGCACATATCATCCTCTAACACCCTCCAATCTGAGATGGTAAGCCCTTTTGATAAGGTCAAATCAATCCAACTACTTCCATTAAGTGAATGGAATGTTGAAATTGATTCACTATCGTTACCAAGAGAAATATTGTTTCCTACAATCCAATCAGCTAATTCAATGTCCCTAACATCATTCATTTTATCGCCCCAAAGAAAATTGCGGGCATTAAAATCACCCGCTATTATAACTTTGTAACCAAGCTGGAATATATCCTCAAGAATACTTAAAGATTTGACTAAATCTTCATCTTTGTGAGCATAAATACTAACAACAGAAAAATTTAAATTTTTAATGCTCACTTTAATAGCGACAATGTCTCGAGAGAGAAATTGCGATAAAACAAGGGGTTTAATTTTAATGTTATTCACAAAAATACATGATCGAACCCTGCCAGCCTCTGAGTTACAAAATATACTAGAATATTGGCTACTGGGAGAGGGAACAACTTTGTCTGGCAAAAGATATGGTTCTTGGGCACAGATAATATCATAATGTTCATGTATTATTTGTAGCTCTGACCACGCTTGCCACCCTTTACCCATATTAAATTGTCCAATTCTGGTCATTGATATACAATGAGTCTCCTGGTGGCGAGTAAATTTCTTTTAAAACATGGACATGTTTTGTTGTCGGCACGATGCTTATTCTCTACAATCCCTGCATTCGTACAATTTGAACAACGCAATACTTCAGAATCACAATTTTTATAATTGTGTTCGCCTCCGCATTTAACACATGAAACTGAATTTTTACACAACATAGCCTTGTGTCCATACCTGTTACAGTTAAAACATCTCAGTACAGAAATATCTTCTTCAAAGGGGATACACAAATATTCAAAAAGAATGTGTCCCCTTTTCTTAAAAAAATAAAAAATTTCTGGTGTTACGGATAAAAGCCAATTTTTCTTGGAAGGATCCCTGCATAATCTGCCAGTGAGTATCCTAATCCCATTAGCCAAAACATTCTTGGTAATATTTTCACGTAATTCAGCATTACTTTCAGAAATAATGTTCAATATCTCTTCCTTATCATAGGAAAGAGGAATCCCTGTTAATTTAACAGTAGGATTCCTATTCTTAACCGAAGTGATTTGGAGCTCATCTATTTTTCGCAATTGTTCTTCCAACTTACTTTTCTGATTTTTATTAAAACATTTAGGTATTACGTCCCCCTTTAGTTGTAATCACCTTTGATTTTAGTCCCCCATCAATTGCTTTTACTTTTAAATTTTTGGTCAGAATATCATTTAATTGCTCTTTAGATGTACTCTGCTCTCCATTTTCTTTCAGAGAGACTTTAACACTAAATTCTGTCTCTATTTTTTTATCCTTTTTTCCAACATTACTGTTTCTTCTTTCCTTATTAATTTCAATAACCGATCCATTACCTTTCTTTACTACAGATGCATAAGATGTACTTTGCAGATTTACATCTTTCCTTACTTCCTTTTTTTTTAAAAAAAAGTTTTTTACGTGTGTTAAAATTTTTTGAAATTCTTAAATATAGCCAACACACAAGTCTAAATAGAATTAGTTAAAAGTTAAAAAACAAATATTTACAATAAAACAAACTAGTTTCTGCGCCGTTAACGGGCCATCATCAGTGAATAGAATAAAAACGACAACCTCAGTCTTTTATATAGGAAAATGTTCAGCAAGACACCCAATGAGAAGCTTGAGTCAGATGAACCAATTGTCAACAGGATGCAAATGATGAAATTTGAATGCTTGGCGAAGGCTGCGATCCTGCCGGCAATCAAAGACAGCGGCCTGGTGGCGATCGAAGGAACTACAATAGTGCACATGGGTTTGTTTACAAACATCCATTACTGTTTGTAAACAGAGCAGGCCTTGAGGGAAAGCGTTCTTTTTTTTTTTCCCTTACAAAACTGTTTGCTATTGGAGATCTTTAGGTTTTTTACGGAATCCATATTGGTATATGTTCAAAACGGAAACACAGTCATTGATACATTTTTCAGATGTAGCAATCAATATGGACTCTTTGCATTTGCGCTTATAATGCGAGGTTTCATTTGCTAGAATCTTTGGATGACACGTGTCGAAGGTATGATTAGTCACTTCCATATGCTGCACCGTATTATAGGCCCTATTTTTGTTCCTGAGGGCCCGTGCATGTTCCGCCATGCGGAGGTCCAATGCCCGGCGGGTTTCTCCAATATAGAAATGGTCGCAACCCAAGCATTGAATTGAGTAAACAACCCCTTTTTTTTGTTTTTTTTCGGTTTCACCTGTTCGTCTATTGAGCAAACTGCTAGTGGTACTTCGACTAGCTGCTGTAACTACAATATTTTGATTTTTAAGTGCCTTATTAATGAGGGGGAAGAGGTACGGGTGGTAATCAATAGAAACATATTGATTCTTCCTTAGTTGGCGGCTTTGATCATTATTATAGATTTTTAGCAGAGTGTTTTTTACATGCCTATTAATAAATTCCACTGGGTATTCATTGTCCACTAAGATTGACCGAACCTGTTGTATCTCCTTGTTAAACAAATCTTGAGAACTAGAAAGGAGAAAGGCCCTTCTTATGGCCATACTGATGACATTAATTTTAAAACTAAGGGGGCTAAATGAATTGTAATTTAGCGTGATTCCTGAGTATGTTTTCTTTCGAAAAACTTCAGTTTGGAAAGAGGTAGCTATGTCCGTTATTTTTGTGTCTAGAAACGTTATGACACCTTCCTGTCCGTATTCAATGTCAAATTTTATGGCATCATGAATCCCTTCAAAAGGTGTTGAGTATTGTGATGATTTCCTTGTTGTCAGCGTAAAGAACGAGGTCATCCACATACCGGAAGTAAAATGAAATATGTAGTCGTCTCTCATCAAAAATCGTAAACGCTGAATCCTCTATATAAATCATAGACCATTCAGCTATTAACGCAGAGGCTGAAAGACCCATAAACAGACCCTGTTGTTGTTGATGGTAACATTCATTGTATTCGAAGATTTGCATACTAAATAGGGCTTGTATCAGCGGGATAAGATTATTGAATTGCTGTGCGTTACTAAACTGTGATATGCATCTTGAAGAAACATGCTGAATGGCTTTCAGAATCAAATCGAAAGTAATTGCTGTAAAAAGCGTTTTCACATCTAAAGAGAATAGAGTATAATGTTTCTGTGGCTTAATTTCTTTTATCTTTGCAACAAATTGATGACTGTTAGGAATACTGAAGTATGATTTCACCTTCAACACTTTCATTCGCTGAAAAATATAGTCAGAAATGGCTTTGACAGCTGAGTCCGTACATATAATAAGCTACAGGGACAGTAATTCCCAACGCTGCCACTAGCAGGCGCCGCGTCCGCGTGCGCCCTCCTCTCACCACAGATCAAATGAATCAAAAATCTCAATGAAAAAACAAAAATAAGAGCACTAAACCTTCTCAATTGAATCTAGGGAGCCTTAACTCCAAAGGAGACACAGGAATCTATCTCCAGGAGGTCACAGCTTTCTTAAATCAAAGAAAATTCGAGAGCCCACAGAAATGGCTGCGAACGCCATGGCCACCTGGCGGTCGATCGAGCTGTAGGGACTAAAGGGATGAACAAAAATAAGAAAGCCTATATTTCATAACCAATCATTCAGCTAATCTGCAATGGTCCTGAATTCCGGTGACTTGAAGAGTGGCACAGAGCTGCATAGGTTCAAGATGGGTTGAACTAACGGGGTGATCACTAATAAGTCCACTGATCATTGGAGAAATTCACACACGAGCACTATCTTTCCTTTTGAGAAAGTTCTGTCACAGGACACATATGCTTCACAGAAGTATCAAGTGGACACATGCTTGATGGAAATATCAAGCGGACACATATGCTTCACGATTTGTTGTCATGGCGAAGTTTTGAATAGCCAGAAACAACCGTACTTACAGGCTGGTAGAAGGGGCGGACTGCATGGATGAGATTCCAGTGAGAGCACACTGGACAGTTATTCTTCAAAGTACAGACGGTTGTGGATTAGGAGAGGGGAAATTTGATTACACCATGGTATTTTTGGAGGCCATAGCATAAATTTCCTTTTGGAATGGTGACAAAGCAGGTGCCAACAATGTATCCTGGCACAAGTTTGAGGGATTTGCTTGGGGAAATCTGTAAGGAAACTGAAAATTTTCTTTTTGATGTGAGATATACTGCAAGTGGCATGATATGAACTTGTCTTCACTTATGCCTGCACATTGGTCTTTTTCCTTCGGGGTCTGGCGTTACATATCTTTGGAGGGGTGGAGAGATGTTTGTCCCCAATGTCCCTTCGGGTCAGAATCGTATATAGCCTTTCTAGGCAAGCCTCAGGAACTGTCCTTTTGTTTTTCCCTATCAGAAGTTGGTCTCAGATGTAATTTACAATGGTGGAAAGAGGAATAGAATCTTTAATGGAAAAAAACAACAGGATTCAAAGCCCGAGTGCCTTTGTAGATCGTCCATTAAAGATCTCTTGAGCCAATCCTGATTTTGTTCCCAAGTTGGTAAAGAACAATGATCTGAGCTAGGCTGCAGACTCTTCAGATACTGGAAGCTTGGCACAGTAAGAAAAGAAGAAAGAGAAAATAGCCAGACAAATAAGTGGAAAGTGGGCAAAAGGAAATGTGATACAGAGGAAAGGAAGGGATGAAGGGGTTATAGGAAGCAAAGAGCCAGGGCGTGAACAGTGTGTGTGACAATACATATAATTCCACATAAATCTTCGACTGATACATTCTAATTCATATTAACTTCTATCAGCAATATTCTTACGGGTAGAGTTTTTTCAGAATGATTATTTTTTTTTAGCTATTAACAGCTTATAACTAGGAAGTCTGTCAAAAATTAAAATAGCATCAGCTATTTAAAATGCGTAGTCAACAGTTCTTATTGATAAATATCAAACAAAATCATTACAGTTATTACTTAAATATAACTTAGTAGTCTATTTTACCTAATTTATGTATAATACATGCACTATGTAAAATATGTAATTAACAAATAATATGAGGACTTAATATACATATATTAAAAGAGATGATTCATAAAGATCATGTTATATAATTCAAGGAAAGATGAAAGAAATTAAGGAAATCTATAAAAAAAAGAATGTTTTTACGTAATTCTCATTTTTAATTTGTTAAGTTTTGAAAATTGATTCTAAAAATATTACCCGAGCATCTTCAGTTTCTGGAACTTTAATAATAGTTGGTTCCTCAATGGGCAAGGATTCCTATATAATTAAATGAAAAAAAAATTACTAATAATTAGAAATTACTTTATTATTACATTATTACAATAGAGAAATATCTATAAAGTTTAATTAATACTGATCTCAAATTCCATCTAATTCTTTGGTGATATTGAAAGATCATAAACATTTTTTTAATATACAATACACGAGACATATATATATAAACACTCAGTCGACACTATTTCTCCAATAAATATCTTCTTTACTACACTATTTTATTTCTTTATACAAGAAACTTCTTCAGATTAAGCGAGGACAGGAAAATCTTATTCTTCTTCCTCTCTAGAATTCGTCAAAAATCTACCAGTCAGCTTTCACAATATACAACAATCCATCCATAACAATATACTCTTACTAACAATATACAACAACAATCTATCAATATATCATAATCTTACTAACAGTTATACCTATAGTAATATACAACAATTCATCAGTGTAACGTAAATCTTTACTAATAAACAAATCTTTAGTAATAATAAACCTTTTTCCTTATTTATTTCTATTTTAATGAAATTCTCATAGGCTATTTTTTTATCACTCCATATTGCCTTTCTATTCTCTATTTATGAAACTAAATCTCCATTATTATAGTGTCCTTCAATTTTCATTCATTGACAACATTTATTATTTTAGATCTTTATTATCATTTGATGAATAGAATTTCTTAATGAGAACCAGTTGCCAATGAATCTCAAGAAAATTACAGATTTTACTAAAGGTATTTTTCTTTTCTAATTTATTGAAATGGCAACTTGATTAAATACTGTTAAAGAAATACAGTCGGATCCCAATTTAACAAATTCATCGGGACCAAAAATTTTATTCGTTAAATCTGGGGTTTTCGTAATATCTGGGTCCAGAACAAAAAATTAAAAATTTCTGCACTTACCTTATGGAATAGCTCTAATAAGCAACTGCACAAAAATATCCATAATCAGAAATTGTACACTTTTTATTCAGCAGCTAAAAATACAGTGAAAAATTACGCTCTAGTTAATTTGAAATTTTAAAATATGAACTGAGTAATGTTTGACAATTTCCTTGATTTCTGACTTGAAAAAGTTCTTTTTCGACTTTGCGGAGAGAAGAAAATACTGCGTCATTTACATCCTTCTGCATTAAGTATGTTTTCAAAGTTTCCAAACCATGTAAAGAATCAGAAAAAGTAACAGTTTTAATGGGAGTTTCATTATCAATTTCTGTATCAGAATTGCTATTCATTGGTTCCGATAAATCAACAATTTCATTACCTTCAGTTGCACAGTATTACCTTCAGGTCATTGATTCACAAAACTAAATCGTCATCACATGTGACATAATCGTTAGTTTATCTCAGGAGCGACTTCTTTCCATGTGATTTCTTCTGAAGGATCAAATGGAAAGTTGACTTCATCATTTTCATCACTTTCCACTTGCGTGTCTGGAAATCCCGCTTTCTGAAAGCATTTTTCAATTGTATTCTTAGAAACTTGGTCCCAAGATTGTCTCACAAAATATAGAGCATCCAAAACATTGGCTTCGTATCTTTTCTCCACATTTTCGTCCATCGATGCTATCATTTTTCTCATAAGCAACTTTCTGTAATTAACTTTTACAGAACGAATGATACCAAGATCTAGTAGCTGAAGCACACTTGTGCAATTTGCAGGGAAAAATATGACTTTGACGTTTTTTAAATTGCAAATTGGAGGATGTGCAAGACATTGACCAATAAAAAAAAATAATTTTTCTATTTTGCATCTTCATGGACTTATCTAAAGACGTCAAAAAGTCTGTAAATAAGGAAGGAGTCATCCAGGATTTTTTGTTTGCTGCGTATTTTGTCGGCAAGGTCTTTACGTTGTTAAAACATCGCGGCTTTACTGCCCTTCCTATCACAAATGGCTTTAACTTATCAGTTCCATCAGCATTAACCGCAAGCAAAACCGTAATCCTCATTTTGCTTTTTTTCCCGCCAAAGCATTTTTCATTTCTCTAGCAAAGCGTTTTGTCGGGTTGTATGTCATAAAACAATCCTGTTTCATCTGCGTTGTAAATGTTGGATGGTGAATACCCTTCAATCAGGATGAGCAACTTTTCTGTCCAATCTTTTACTACATTTTGTTTACATCTGCCTTTTCTCCACACACTTTCTTTTAGACTAAGTGGTATCTTTTCTTAAAACGGTCGATCCAACCATTGGATGCAGAAAAGTCTTTCACATTATGCTTTTCGGCAAGTTGAAGCACTTTTTCTTTGATCAGAGTCCCACTAATGGCTATTTTCTTGGCACGAGCGATATTGAACCATTCCACTAGGTCAGATTCAAGATCAGAAAGAGGAGTGGCTTTCAGTGATTTTCTTATTTTCGACGATTTTTCACCACATTCTGCAGATGCTTTTTCAATTTCTGCTCGTTGTTTAACAATTGTAGCTAATGTAATCGTGGAGATTTCAAGGCATTCTGCTAAAGTGCTTTGTGTTCCAATGTTCTTGTCAAATTCAATAAAATGTTAAGCTTTTCACTCAACGAAAAATGTTTTCGTTTCCGACAATCTGCCATGCTTCACAATGTTTCAAAAATCCAATGTTCTGCAAAACCGAGCGTCCAATACACCTCACTTCTCTGTGTTGTGGAGTGGGGGGAGATAAGAAAGGAATTTCTGTCCTACCCATGTGATAGTTTGCACTGGTTACTCATCTGCACCTGTGAGATCTGAGCTGCACCCTCCCATGTAGATAATTGCTGGTTACAAGTCATTTGAAAAGCAATCTAATATTTTTCTAAATGAAATTAACAAAAAAAAATTTTTTTCAGCTGTTGAAATAATTTGTTAATTCAGGGTTTATTATTCGCTAAATAGGGGTTTTGGCTTCATTTTAATCGGGGAAAAAGAAAAATTCATTAAATCGCGAAATTCGGTAAATAGGGGTTCGTTAAATCGAGGTCCGACTGTATATACAAAGTTATTTCTAAGACCTCTCATAAGATAAGATAGAAAAGTAGCTACTTATCCACGGAGGTGGATCACGGAGGTGGTTAAGACCAGAAAATGGAAATGGATTGGACACGTTCTCAGAATGCCCCCACAACGCATTCCCGCAGCCACTTTCAGAAGCATCAACTGCTCAACATGGAAAAGACCCTGTGGTGGCGTACATTCCGCAATGAAGCGGCAAATACAGAAGGAGGCAGAAGAACTAGTTCTTAAACCGCTCAGCTTAAGCAGAAAGCAATACAATGCCAAGTGGCTTGATTTCCTGACAACAATGGCGACAGATCGCAAGCAATGGAAAATCATTGCACAAAGGCCCATGAGGTTGCCCAAATGCAACTCTGCATGAAATGGGCGATAAGTAAGTAAGCTACTTATCCATTTAATCCCTGAGAGCTACAACAATACTGATCAAAGAATTTACAACAGAGAGAACTGAAAGGAACAGATAAAGCAATATTCACAGAATGACTAAGATCAGCTAAAGAACATTCACAGAAAAAGCTACAATATTTAAATAGCACAGTTCAGATAAAATATAGTTTAAAAAAATGGCTCAGAGCGACCTCATAGAGATTGCAAAAAACTATCAAAGAATAAAGTAAAGGAACACAAAGGCTGGAAATACAAAGGAATAAAAATACCTATGCACGTTAAATTTAACATTTTGTATACGTCTTTCTTATAGTTTAATCCTTCATAAGCCAGCAGTTGACTGGCAGATTGATTAATTGCCTCTTTTTTATTTTTATTTTTTATTTATTTTTGATGTTTTTTATATGAAGGGCCATTCCTGTATTTACTTGTCTTTTGTTTATATTTCCTTTGATATCACTGAGCTTCAGACAATGGGAAAATCCAGCTGAAGAAAGAACAACCTTGAAACAGATTGTCCTGGATTCGTGGTGTCAAATATTCCCAAAGTAGCTCAGTGATTTTATTTGTAGTGCCTTTTTATTCCTTTGTAAAATGTTTCTATGCATGTTAAATTTAACATTATGTGTAAGTCTTTGTTATAGTTTAATCCTTCATAATCCAGCGGTTGACAAGCGGGGATTGACTAATTGCCCTTTTTTATTTTTTATTTATTTTTTTGTGTTTTTTATATGAAGGGCCATTCCTATGTTTACTTGTCTTTTGTTTATATTTCCTTTGACATCATTGAGCTGCAGACACTGGGTGAGTCCAGCTGAAGAAAGATAATAACCTTGAAATAGACTGTCCTGGATTCCCGGTGCCAAATATTCCAAAAGTAGCTCAGTGATTTTATTTATAGTGTGTTTTTAATCCCTTTTTATTCCTTTGTTAAATAAAATACATTGTTGATCAGTTTATAAAGCTCGTGTACAAAAAAATAAACCTTTATTGGAAGATAGTGTCCTTAAAATGCACAGGTACTAAGAGTACTCACTAAAGTTTCAATTGGAGACTAGGTATCCGAGTGGATTGCCATTTCAAAATGACATCGCACACCTCCAATGACCATGCGCCTCTACTGGATATTTCAGCAACTGCCAGCATTATGACAAACTCATAAATTTAATTTCTAGCAGTTATAAACTTTTTTTTCTGATTGACTCTCATATAACTGGTAATAAAATCCAAACTTGGATATCTGAAACTAAAAACAGAAAAACCAATTTGGAGTGCAACTAAAAGATTTTTATGTAATTATTATTCTTATTTTTGTCTTGGTGATATACTTTTATTGTATCATTAAATCTAAAGTATAGCTGACAATGATCGCATTTACTCTGGGGTATTTTCAATAGTTTTTATTATTATTCTGAAGATTTATCTGGCACTTTACTCAAACTCTAATACACTACAACCTCGTTATCCGGACTAACTGGGACCAAAGGCAATCCACAAAATCGAAAATCTGGATAATCTGGGTAATATGGGTAGTAAGCAAAACAAATCCTTAAATAAGCGACTTATTGATCCTTAAATAAGTTTATTACGATAAAAAACTATGTCACTATGACACTAGTAAAGCTTTCTTAAACTCGACAAAAAGCATTTTATTACCGTAATTTATTGTACAATCAATCTATACAGGAACTGTATAGTTAATCAAAATAAAAAGCGAATGTTTGACGTACTTGTAGTTATGTTCTTGTTATCATGGTTAAAATTACTATCTATGTGAACATTAAATAAATAATAAAAAAAATGTCTACAAATCTGATCCGGAGATCTGGATCAATGAGGGCCAGATAAACGAGGTTGTAGTGTACATCCAATCTCCGTTATAATGAGGTTTAGTTCTATTTTTTATGGGAGAATATACATAGAATAATAGAGGAGCCAGTGGTGGGAACAAACAATTGAGCAGGAAGTTAATGAGGTTGAAGACACAAATGATCCCAAGAAAATGGAAAATCAAATGAAAATAAACATAGATAAAAAGTCCTCCACAAAACTCAAGCTCTGTCTTCATTAGGGACAATATAGCTTACAACTTACAAGAACATCTAAAGATAATCAATGAAAAGAACCGAGTAAAATCTTCATGAATCTAATAAAGAATCTGCTAATCATAAACTCACAAAAACAACTTTGACATCCAGGGGGTGTTGATTTTTAAACCATGAAGATGTTAAGGAGATGAAAAAGACAACATAAATGTTATGCACAGAATTGAAAAGTGTGACATCTTTGCAATCAGAACTTGAAGATAAGTATTTATGTTACATAAGTATCTTACATTTTCAGTAGAAACTGTTCAATCAAGCATGAACTGGATGATTTATCAGGATGCTGAGGTGCATCTACATAGTTATTGATTTAGGTGATCAAAGTAATATTTTGGAGTCAAACCAGTCAGCCCGTTTCACTGCACAACATTTTACAAATTCTGAAACAACAGACTATCTTCTGTTCAGAATAAAAATCAACAGATTAAATTTAAGAATACACTAAATAAGACAATCGGTAGTATCACAAAAGCTCAAAAGTTTAGTGTAATGTTCATAAATGATTGAGGGATACTGCAAAATAAAGACGACTTCTTATTTAGGCAAGGCCATTTGCAGGATCTGAATACAGCCCAAGCATAAGCATTTCAGTCAATGATGTAGATCACTTGACCTAACCATAGCATAGTAAGAATGAGAATTCAGAAAAATTAAAAGGACTATTATCTGCTAGGGAAAAAAAAAACAATTTAGGGAATTTTCTGTTACTATGGCATATATACAAACACAAGACACAAATAAAGCTATTGTGGGACAAGTTTAGAAAATCCAATATATATTAAATTTACTTACTATATATGGTTTCAGACGAGCAAATCTATCCTGAGACCTCAAAAGACTCTCAGTCACTTCAGAGCAGTAGAGTTTGCTGTTAGCACTAAAAAAGATAATCAAAATTATTTTGATTAAAGTAAAATAGATATAAAATGGAAGAGCAAAACACACACACTTTGAATGAATGAATATTTGTGAGTGGAAAACCAGCACTGCCTAAATTTTGGTCTGTAAGTAATTCAATTGAGTTATTATGGGTTTCACCTGATCTGACAGACCTCCAATGATTTACACTATATAAATAAAATACAACTGCATTTTTATCTTGTGAAACTCCGAAGGAGTTCCCCTTTGATTGAAATGTTTATTTTTGTTTATATATTTCACATAAGTCTCAATGATTGAGAAATTGTATACGAGTTATTTTAATATGTGTATTTAGCATTGGTGTTTTTTTTTTATTGGAACACTTTTATTTTATTTGTTTTCATTTTATTACATTTCGATGTGCCTAAGCAGATTACTATTTTACTGATGTAATTAATTATGGAGAATATTATTTTATTAATGTAAATTTCTTTTATAACGTTCGTTTAAGAATTTAGAATGGGTTTTTTCCTAGTACCTTTTTACCTAGAAGTCTAAAAAAGGAAATGTAAAGACGGATGTAATTAAATGATTAAGGAGTTGGGCCATCGGGTGACGTTTGACCTTTACCCTAATTTTAACTTCCTTTGTCTAGTTAATTCAAATTCTTGACAGAAGGTGGCTATGTTTTGTAAATTTGTGGATGTGGTTTGAGGATGGCCAATCAGTGGAGTGTTTATGGAAAATTAGGGAATTTGTTTTTGAGAGGGAAATTGGAAAGGTGAGGGACACTTGGGAAAGAGACACTCGACAAGTGAGATGCAGATTTGGAAAGCTGAAGAGGTAAGTAAAAGTCTAATGAAAAAGATATTGCTATGATTAATTCTGGAGAGAGTAGAGTAGCTTATTATCTTTTAGACTATTGTAAATGAAAGAATTTGACTTAGAAAGAAAATGTTGAATTAGGGCTTTCGTGCAGTGAATAGTCTAATTTAATTTGTTTCTTTATCCGCTTTTCTCTATTAAGGTATGTGAGTGTGAAATTTCCCTTTTGTGTTCTATCCGAAAATTTAAAGTACGTTTACTATTTTAAGCTGTGTTTGACTTAAAATTTATTGTTTAAGTTTTCCCTAGAAACTGCTGATAGCTTCGAGTGAATCGATTTAAGTTAGCTCCTCGATTGGTCATTTCCGTGATAGAAATGTTTAAGTATTTTTGATACCAACTTATTATTGTCAAGAGCATTTCCTTTAATTTAGGTGTTGTGTTTAATTAAACTTAGCATAATTGTATGTTAACTTTTTACATCTGTTTTAATTTTGTTAAATAAACATTTTTGTTATTGTTAAATAGTTTCCTATATAGTATCTTTATTCACAGAAAAGTTAAATACTAAGATATCGGTAATTAGAACGTACGCTCAGAGATAAGAGTTTGCTCCTCACATAAATAAAATATGTGTTCTACAACATACCAGGCACGTATGCAGATTCTTATAGAATCTAGTGGTCACATATAAATGGCGCCCAACGTGAATTAAGAAAGGAGTGTTGAATTAAATAGACTGTATTTTAAGTATTTTAGACAGGTTGAAGGTGATAAATAGCTGAAGGAAACACCATGGCTGGAGACAACACAATCACGAATTCCAACGAGGACCAGGCTGAATTCAAGTACGATTTTCTAAAAACCCTGCCGACAATCAATGGAGAAGACAACCCAGTGGTAATTAGACAGATGTCAAGAAGCATATATGACACAATCAAGCAAACTACCCTCACAGAAACAAACAAGGTGAAATTATTCCAGAGTCGACTAAGAGGTAAAGCATTATTATATATTGGTGAAGCGGGTGAAGCGGAACCCGAACTAAGTATTGATCAGATTTTAGAATTATTGTTAGAAAAGTTTGGAGGTTTAGCTCCGTTAGAAGTTAGGCGTAGGGAAGTTTTAGAAATCAAGCAAGGCAAAGGAGAGGGAGAAATAGAATACAGTCGCAGATTTAGAGGTGCTGTAAAAAATGCCAGTTTAGAGGAAGAGAATCCATGTTTCACGGAAAAATTACTCACACAATTATTCATAGATTCACTTCAGTGTGATGAACTAAAATTTCATTTATATAGACAAAATTTCAAAACGTTGCAGGAAGTGGTTAAAGAATTAACAGACTATGTTAAGATTAAAGATAAAATTAAGATAAAAGGAAACAAAGAGAAAATGGTCACGTGTGCTACTAATGTAACTAAAGTATCTGAAAGTGAAATAGAAAAGAAATTAAAGGAATTAGAAATAGAAAATAAAAAAAATTAATGACAGATTAAGAAAATGGGAGGAAGAAGAGAGAACGTTGAAAAATTCAAGCAGGCAAAATGGAAATAGGAGTCAATATACAGGTTATCAAAACAGGCAAATAAGACAGGATATAATAAAAGATTGGAGTAAAATTAAATGTTATAGGTGTCAGAAGCTAGGACATATAGCATCTAAGTGTAGGACTAATATAGAAGCACCAACAGAGAGACATTTAAACTAGTTCCACCCGTCATATCAAAGCCAGATAGTGACAAATCAGGGAAAATAGGCTACATTAATGCTCATAGAGTAGTAATTCCCATAAATTATATGCATAATATGCCGCATGTGACAGGAGTAATTTGCAATAAGAAAGGGAACATATTATTAGATACTGGAGCTAATGTTTCTATTTATAATGGGGAATTACGAAACACTGAAAAGGTAACTGTTGTGCACACTCCATTTGATGAAAAGACATTGCATTATAATAAGAAATTCTGCACTATACAGATAGGCAATCATAAAATAGAAGAAATGGTTATTATGAACTTGAAAGATGAAAATATATTAGCCATTTTAGGAACTAACATATTAAATAAATATAAAGCTAAGATAGATTTAGATAAAGGTGAATTAGAGTTATTGACTGAAAATTCTGTGCGAATTAATAGTTTAAACATAGGTAAACAATCTTTAAAAAATTCATACATAAGGATGAAAGAAGTTAGGTTAAATAGTAACCATATTCAAGAAAATGATGAATTTGACAAGAATTTGCAAGGATTAGAAATAGGAGATAGAGTTAATATAACGAAATACTTACAAGACTGGTCTGCCAACATTAAAGATAAGCAATTATTGCAGGAATTCTCTGAAATTATTTTAAGCCACCAACAAATAATGATAGAAGATATCACACAGCTCAAGACGGCAAATGTTGAACCTCATAAAATACCTCTTATTTCTGATAAACCAATTTTTAAAAAACAGTATAGAATTCCTAATATATATAATGATAGACTGGAAGTACTAATTGAGAAAATGGTTAAGGCAGGAATATTAATAAAATCTCATAGTAGGTGGAATTTTCCCCTACTTGTCATTGAGAAACCAAATAAAGATCTTAGACTTGTCTTAGATTTAAAAGCCCTAAACGCTATTACATCCACCATAGATTTTCCCCTGAGAAATATTGATGAAATATTGGTATCTTTACAAGGTAGTAATATATTCACTACTCTTGATTTAAACAGTGGATATTTTCAGATACCTGTGGATAAAGATTGTGTTCCGTTGTTGTCGTTCCAAACTCACCTGGGGAAGTATTCTTTGACTCGAATGCCGCAAGGAGCGAAAAATAGCGCTGTTTCCTTTCAATCGGTAGTAAATACTGTTTTAAAGGATGTTTTAGGAAAGAATGTAATTGCTTTTCAGGATGACATCCTCATACATTCTGCGAATATGGAGGATCATTTACATCATATTACTATGGTTCTGAGTAAATTAAAAGATGCAAACCTGGCCATAAAACCCAGCAAATGTTCATTTTTTCAATCAAGTGTAAAATATTTAGGACATATCATAAGTGAGGAAGGCATTAGGCCAAATATGGAAAAGATCAAATCAATTAGTCAAATACCCATACCTAAAAAAATCAAAGATGTCCGAAGCTTTTTAGGAGTCATTGGATTTTACCGACGTTTTATTAGAAACGCAAATTCGTTAGCAGCACCCCTTCATGAACTGACAAAGAAAAATTCTAAATTTAAATGGGAAGAAAAGCATAGTGCAGCATTTGAAGCATTGAAAGCAGAACTTCGGAATCATGTATGTTTAGCGCATCCTGACTATTCCAAGCCTTTCATCTTATCATGTGATGCGTCAAATCACTGCATAGGGGGGGTTTTAGAGCAGGAAATAGGCGGCCATAGAAGACCGATCGTTTTTCTCTCACGCACTCTACATCAAGCAGAAAAAAAATTATTCTACGATCGAAAAGGAAGCCCTTGCCATTATATTTTGCTTAAAAAAATGTCATTATATGTTGTATGGTCGAGAAGTACTACTATACTCAGACCATAAACCTTTGCAGTTCATCCATTCAATTAGCACTGCAAATAAAAGGCTACTGAAATGGAGTCTCATACTTCAGGAATACAACATTAGACCTAACCATATAAAGGGTGAAAAAAATATTATAGCTGATTTCATGTCACGTGTATATGGGATAAATCAAAACTTAGGTATAGATTTAAAAGCTCTATCTATTTTAGAAGCACAAAAGGAAGACGATGAAATTTTAGAGATTATAGATAGAATAAAAAAGGGTGATGATACCTCTGATAATTTCAGTTTAGGCCCGGATGGTCTAATGAGAAAGAGAACTCCAAAAGGTTTCAGAATTGTGATACCAAAGGCTTTGAGAGATTTTTTCTTAACGAAATTCCATGGTGATAGACTCACTGGACACTATGGATGGGAAAAATCCTTCCATAACATTAGTCGGTTATATTGGTGGAAAGGGATGAGGAAAGACATGATAATACATACCCAAGGATGTCATACATGCCAACTACATAAAGGTCAAGCTGAATCGCACAAAATTCAAGACTTTTCGCCGGCTACGAGGCCTATGGAGAGGATATCTATGGATATCATAGGTCCGTTAACAAAATCTAGTCAAGGAAATACGGTTATACTGACGGTCATTGATCATTTATCTAGATTTGGTTGGGCGATTCCGTTAAGAAACCAAAAAGCCCACTCGATAGCAAAAGCTGTTGTCGAAAAAATATTTCTTGTTCATGGCAGTTGTGGCAGTCTTTTAACTGATAGAGGTACAAATTTTTTGTCTCAGGTGTTCACTAACATTTGTAAATGGCTTAAGATAAAGAAACTTAACACTGTAAGTTACAACCCTGCATGTAATGGTATGTCAGAGCGATTTAATAAGACCATTAGAGATGGAATTGCTCATTTTGTTAATTCGGGGTATAAGAACTGGGATGAAGTATTGAAGTTTGTTGTTTTCACTTATAACAATTCTTATCATGAGGCAATTCACAACACTCCTTTCTACATTATGCATGGTTACCATGCGGTTCTACCCTCTGAGATCCAATATCATGAGTCATGTGATATTGAAGATGGAAGTGATGACTATGTCAATGATTTAGGAAAAAAGATTGTAATATCTAGACAGATAGCTCAGAGAACAGCTGAAGAAACAAGAAAAATAAGAAATCAACGCATAAATGAGAAAAATAGCAAATCAAAGTATGAATACAACGTAGGAGATCTAGTTCTAGTGCAGTATGCAAAGAATCATCCAAAGGTGCAAAACAAATTCAGTGAAAAATTCCATGGTCCATATAGGATAATAGAAATACAAAATGAAGTTAACTTTGTTCTGGAGCATTTGGAAGAATTTAAACCACCTTTCAAGGTAAATCGTGATAAAATAAAAAAATATCACACAAGTGAAAATTTTCATGAGAAAATACAATATGAAAAGCCTGATAATAATGACACTGTACTGAAGGAAATACTAGAAAAAGAGGGAAATTTTAACTCGGATGATGATAACAATGATGATGATGATGATAATATTATTTTTGAGTTTAATCCTAGGTGCAAAGAAAAAACTTTAGGTGAAGATAACCAACAGACCACAGCAGATGTAAATAAGGAACAACATTCACAAACCAGGGATCAAGAAAGTCATCTTACATCCAAGGATGAAGAGGAGCATCATCATAAATCAAATGATCACGGAGAGCATCCTGCAGCATCCAATAATCAAACAGAGCAGCTACCTGTAGCCAGTGAAGCAGAACAATGTACGGACTCAACCAATGATGTGGAGCTGCAAACTTACAGCAGTAACACGTCTGGAAAGAGACATCAAGTAGGTGCTGACACAAAAATCAAAATCAGCAGACAAGGCAACATTACGAAACAGAAACAAGTCTCACATAGATACAATACTCGTAGTGCTGCAAAAGAAGGCAAAAGCCAACCTAACGAAGTGAAGGACACTTTATTATACGACATGAGCGTCAGACTGTATATATAGTGTAAAGTATTCTTTATTTATATAAAAGAAAACTTGTGTTTCATTCAATAAAAATTAAATAAAATATCCCGTTTTCTTTTCCCATAAAGGGGGGAGATATGTGAAACTCCGAAGGAGTTCCCCTTTGATTGAAATGTTTATTTTTG